>CABHPH010162503.1:0-40224 GCA_902168325.1 Peromyscus nudipes | reverse complement strand
TTTTTTTTGTTAATAAGACCATTTAAGATTCATGTTACTCTAATATCCCTTACTGTATTGGTGTTGTAAATTGTTCATCATTTGATGTGGTTATCATTGTATTGGACTTTTTTTCATTTTACCTTCCAATTTTTTTATTGCTTATAATTTGTCATTTCTTATTTAGTTATGTTCCTTGTAACGATCACATTTTAGTGCTTATGTTATCTTTTTAACGATACACCTCTCATCCTCACTTTTTAGCTGCTTACATTTGACCTACATTGGAGCCTTGGCATGCATTGTCTGCAGCATGCGTGCCCCACCACTTCATTCTAAAACTTATGGATAATATTAGCTTTTTTTTTTTACAGTATCAAGTGGCCTAACTTCATTTAGCCCTTTCCCCCAATGTATATACCATTTACATGTATACAAACATTTGTGCATATATTATATGTATGTTAGTAATCCTGCAGCAGTATGTTTCCCTACGCTCCTCACAAACATCCGTGATGCAGGGTATTCTTACAGCCTTTGCCTGCGTTCATGTCCCATCTGTTCAGTTTGGGTCCTTATGCTCTTATTCTGGTCTGTTTGACTTTCTGATTCCTTTATGTCCCCATCTCTTGAGTGATTAGCATCCTCCTTCTGTGCTAGAAATGACTGCATCTTTGTTCTTGAATAACAGTGTGTGTACAGCTTGGTCTCTAATGCTTTTGTGATGTTCTCACATTTGTGATATTCCTGCATTCTAATTGTTTTCCCTTCTTTGGCTGATCTGGTTTTAAATATATGTATTCTGATATTTCAATTTCTTGGATAGTCTTCAATTTCTTAGATGTTTGCATGTAGATTGTTTTCTATTTATTTCCACCCACACTCAGTTATTTTCTTTTAAACTCCAATTTTTAACCTTCTTGTGTAAAATTCTCAGCCATATTATCAAGGGATTTGTGGTTCCGTTCTATTCTAACTATAAATTCCCTTACCCAGTGTTTTATTTTTTAATTAATCATCCTACATTTATCTCAACTCACATTTCAGATTTTGGGGGGTTTAATCATCCTGTTTGGTTCTGAGCTATTTGCTTACGGTTCCTTTCCAGATCACAGTTACTTGAAGCTCTGTGCATAGGAGCTCCTTCACACGGGTTGTGGTTGTATCTGTTTTCTCAGAGTAGCACTGAGTCTGCCCCCAGTGTAACTCATACTTACCAAATGTGTTCAGTGAAATAATTCATAATCTGTCTTTGAGAAAATTGATAAAGTTGGCAACATTTAAATGAGAAGCAGCACAGTGGAGATAATTGATGTTTTCATTTTCATCATATATACATTTTCAGCTATTTTGAAATAATAATGAAAGTTCAGAGAATGTATTTAGGGTTAATGGCCAAAAGTATTTTCCATGCCAGCCATTAACCTTCACATGGTGTGTTAATCCTAGGTCATTACTGTAATTATAAGGCCAGCGTTTAAATAGCTTCGTTGTACTAGTATATATGTTTTTGTACTTAGGTAGTATTATCATAATTAGCATGTGTAGAAGATTTCTGAAAATTTATGATTAACTTATTAAGCATAAAAATTGGTTGTCCAGATTACTATTCATTTTCCATTCACATTATTATAATTAACTTGTAAGTCCAGTTGGAATAATGTGAGAATCAGAGACTACTTTCAATGATAAGCTTCATATTGTAGTTAAGTAGGCTGGAAGTTTACTATTAAATTAAAAACATATCTTATTAAGAATATTAGTTGAGGTAAAACAACTGCAAAGCTCCTATTCCTCTAATGCCAGGAGGTACAGATTAAAGAGAAAAGTCATATATAATCTATAAAAAATTATAGACCATTTCATACCATGTGCCCCAAATAGAATGTCCTGCCTTAGGGTTGTTTTAGATGTAAACCTGCTGGGTCTCTGATTGGGTTTTAAACCCTAACACTGACTTCCACTATGATAGTTCAAGGTGAATGAAGACAGCAGAGAGTCAATGCAAGCTTTTCTTTTCAACTGCTCTCCAGGCTAACAACTGAGTGAAATCTGTATAGAAGTTGTCATTCTTTCCCACCAACTTAACTCCCTACTGCTCTCCTCCTGGTTCTATGCTCTCTGTGCCCTCTAGAGAGTCATAGTGGCTAGCCTCTGACATTCAGCCAAGTTTTCTCCTCTCCAGGGCAAATCTTAAAGTTTCTCTATTATTAATAATGATATGTGTTGTTGAATCATTCCATATCAAAACAGTTAGCAAACATTTTTTAGTTAATTAAATAGATTTCATGGTATGTGAGTAGTAGCCAATCTGGATATGAATTTTTTGAACATAAAGGTATGCTAAACATAAGGCAGGCATTTATAGACTGGCTTCTGCAGATATTATTTGTGTTATGTATGCTTTTCACATTTCAGAATCTTGAAATAGTCAGGGAAACCAGAAACCTACCAGAATCACAAGAAGATGATTCCAGTAAAGACGTCAGCCCCCATGGAGAGTTCATTAAGCATAGTGGGCAGTAAGGAACATGGTCACAGATGTTGTATATACTGGACTCAGAGGTGGAAATCCTGTGCTACAATTATTCAAAATTATTTCTGATTTGATTTTGATATATTTATTTTTTAAATAAAAGAGTCATGGGATCTTCAAGATTGCCAGGCTATTAGTGATTCTACCCTAAATTGAATAACCAACAGTAATACGGTAAGTAGTACCTATGCACACAGTTGATAGGAAAATTTTATTTTAATAGAGACCAACAAATTTTAAATCTGAGAACCTCATCAGTAATCCTATTTTACTCCTCACTTACTGTATGAAGGAATGAAGATGTGCAATATTTCCATTTCATTCTTACATAGTTTAGCAGATAATGTATGAGTCATTTAATTATTAATACATGATGAAAATTTACAGACTATGAAAGTGAATTTATGATTATACTGTTATTAACAGAATGAGAATACATGTACTGGAATGCTTGGTATTCTGCAAGGGGAAAAACATGAGGTCTGTTACATATTGACAGGTGGATTTTCTTTCAGAGGAATTATGCCCATTTCTCTGGAGTCCACTAAGCATATGGCAACACAGCCATCTTGGGGGGATGATTTAATGTGATTAATTGTGAGTTTTGGGCAAAACTAATGAAGATTTTAGATTTCCATTGCGTGTATTTTAACAGCATAGCAATATTTAAAGTTTTCCTTTGTGACAGTGGTAATACTTGAATGCTCACTGAGTAAACACTTTAGTAAGAGTGTCTTGGTAAAAAACAAACAAACAAAAACGAATTTCTAGAATTGCATTTTTTTAGTTTACTTTGCAAAGTTTAGTTTACTTTGGATATCTAAGTTTTGCATGCTATTCAAGACAACCATTGTCTTTGTTCATCAGACTGGATTACTCGATGAAATACTAAATAGATGGGATGTTTCCTTAACTTCAAGAACATAGGTTTGGCAGAATTGAATTATCTGTAATCACAAACTCATGGTATATAATAGGAAAAGGGTTTCCTTGGGACTGATTCTGAACAAACATTTAGGAAATTCCAATAAGAAATTTATCAGACTGAAGGATTGATTGCTAAAACCAACTATCCAGGTGTAAGCCACAACTACTCCGTTTCATATTTGGGTTGGAGTTAGATACAGGCCATCTATTGGTATCTATGAATGGTTCCCATATTTGTACAGATGTCTTCAGCTTGACACTGTCTTCTAGTGCTATTATTTCTTGGTAGGCATTATGTTCTCAATTTTTTCTCAGTTAGATTTAGCCTCCTCTCAACCTCTGTAACATCTCTGCTGTATCATTTCTTCTGTCACAAAACTGTTCTTGTCATTTCCCCTGTCTTTGTTGGGTCTCGGATGGACCTGGGATTACTAAATCCTGAGCATTATCAGGTCTTTCCCCCAAGAAAGCCAGGTCCTCCAGCCAACTACTCCTCTTCCCCCACTGTGGTACAGTCTCATATGGACTCTAGATTTCTTTCTGTACAGATAGCAAGTAGAATTTTCCAGTTAAACAACTATTCTATACTATTAAATAAGCTTTTGTCACAGCAAAGTAATAAGTATCAGGAGAAATAAACTTGTTATTAGCATAAAAACTGACATGTGGACCAATGGAATCGAATTGAAGACCCTGACATTAATCCACACACCTATGAACACCTAATTTTTGACAAAGAAGCCAAAACTGTACAATGGAAAAAAGAAAACATCTTCAACAAATGGTGCTGGTATAACCGGATGTCAACATGTAGAAGATTGCAAATTGATCCACATCCATCACCATGCACACAAACTTAAGTCCAAGTGGATCAAAAAATTCAACATAAATCCAGTTACACTAAACTTGATAGAAGAGAAAGTAGGAAGTATTCTTGAACACATTGGCACCAGAGATCACTTCCTAAATATAACACCACTACCACAGACACTGAGAGCAACAATTAATAAATGGGATCTCCTGAAATTGAGAAGGTAAAAGACATGGTCAGTAAGACAAAATGACAGCCAACAGAATGGGAAAATATTATCACAAACCCCTCATCTGACAGATAGCTGATCTCTAAAATACATAAAAAAAATTAAGAAACTAGATATAAAATACCAAACAATCCAATTAAAAATGGACCATAGAGCTAAACAGAGAATTTTCAACAAAAGAATCTCACAGAGCCTTCATCCAGTAACCGATGGAAGCAGATACAGTGGTCAGTGCATCAGTGATCAACAGAGATCAGTGGCTGGGCCCCAGATTGAGATCCAGGAGTCCAGTCAAAGAGAGAGAAGAGGGATTCTATGAGTAAGGGGCATCAAGTTCATGATGGCGAAATGTACAGAGACGACCAAACCAAACTAGTGGGAACTCATGAACTGTGGACCAATAGCTCTGGAGTTTCCATCGAACTGAACTAGGCCCTCTGCATAGGCAATTGTGTAGCTATTGTGTAGAGAGTTGTGTAGCTGGATCTATTAAGGGGTCCCCTAGCAGTGGGATCACGATGCATGAGCAGGCTTTTTGGAGCCCAGTGCCTATGGTGGGACACCTTATATAGTCTTGATGCAGGGGGAGGGGCTTGGAAGTGTCTCAACTGAATGTATCAGGCTCTACTGACTCCCCGTGGGAGGCCTTGTCTTGGAGAAGATAGGAATGGGGAGGAGGGTAGGGGGGAAGCCTGAGGGTGGGATGAGGGAGGAGGGGGTATCTGTGGTTGGTATGTAAAATGAATAGAAAATTTCTTTTTTTTGTTTTGTTTTTTTTTTTGTTTTTTTTCTGTAATGTCTTTATTTATTTATTTATTTATTTTTATAATTTATTTTATTTTATTTTACAATATAATTCAACTTTACATATCAGTCATAGATCACCCCGTTACCCCTCCTGCCACCCCGTCCCCCTCTCCCCGGCCCACCCCCCATTTCCATCTTCTCCAGGGCAAAGACTCCCCCGAGGATTGAGATCAACCTGGTGGACTCAGCCCAGGCAGGTCTAGTCCCCTCCTCCCAGGCTGAGCCAAGGGTCTCTACTAAGCCCCAGGTTTCAAACATGCACTGAGCACAGGACCCGGTCCAACTGCCTGGATGCCTCCTAAACAGATCAAGCCAATCAACTGTCTCACCCATTCAGAGGGCCTGATCCAGTTGGGGGCCCCTCAGCCATTGGTTCACAGTTCATGTGTTTCCATTTGTTTGGCCACTTGTCCCTGTATTCCATCCATCCCTGGTCCCAACAACTCTAGCTCACATAAAACCTCCTCCATCTCGCCAATTGGACTCCCGGAGCTCCACCCAGGGCCTGACCGTGGATATCTGCATCTAGTTCCCTCAGTCACTGGATGGGGTTTCTAGTATGACAATTAAGGTGTTTGGCCATCCTATCACCAGGGTAGGTCAGATCGGGCTATTTCTCGACTATTGCCAGCAGTCTATTGTGGGGGCATCTTTGTGGATTTCTGTGGGCCTCTCCAGCACTTTGCTCCTTCTTATTCTCATGTGGTCTTCATTTATCATGAACATTCAGTCATCCTTGTTCCACAACTAGTATTCTCCTATGAGTGGGTACATACCATGTTTGTCTTTCTGAGTCTGGGTTACCTCACTCAGGAGGATTTTTTCTAGATCCCTCCATTTGCCTGCAAACCTCATGATGTCATTGTTTTTCTCTGCTGAGTAGTATTCCATTGTATATATGTACCACAGTTTATTTATCCATTCTTCGGTTGAGGGGCATCTAGGTTGTTTCCAGGTTCTGGCTATTACAAATAATGCTGATATGAACATAGCTGAGCAAGTGCCCTTGTGGTATGGTTGAACATTCCTTGGGTATATGCCCAAGAGTGGTATAGCTGGATCTTGGGGGAGATTGATTCCCAATTTTCTAAGAAAGCACCATATTGATTTCCACAGTGGCTGTACAAGCTTGCATTCCCACCAGCAGTGGATGAGAGTTCCCCTAGCTCCACATCCTCTCCAGCACAAGGTGTCCTCAGTGTTTTTGATCTTAGCCAATCTGACTGGCGTAAGGTGGTATCTCAGAGTTGTTTTGATTTGCATTTCCCTAATGATTAGGGATGTTGAGCAATTCCTTAAATGTCTTTCAGCCATTTGTGTTTCCTCTGCTGAGAATTCTCTGTTTAGTTTTATAGCCCATTTCTTAATTGGACTGTTGAGAATTTTGATGTTTAATTTCTTGAGTTCCCTATATATTTTGGATATCAGTCCTCTGTCCAATGTGGGGTTGGTGAAGATCTTTTCCCATTCTGTGGGCTGTCACTTTGCCTTGTTGACCGTATCCTTTGCTCTACAAAAGCTTTTCAGTTTCAAAAGGTCCCATTGATTGATTGTTTGTCTCAGTTTTTGAGCTACTGGTATTATACCTAGGAAGCGATCTCCTATGCCAATGCGTTCAAGACTACTTCCTACTTTCTCTTCTAACAGGTTCAGAGTAGCTGGATCTGATACAGCTTATAAACACCTTCAGCAACATAGCAGGATACAAGATCAACTCAAAAAAATCAGTAGCCCTCCTATATACAACTGACAAACAGGCTGAGAAGGAAATCAGAGATACATCACCCTTTACAATAGCCACAAATGACATAAAATACCTTGGGGTAACGCTAACCAAGCAAGTGAAGGATCTATATGACAAGAACTTCAAGTCCCTGAAAAAAGAAATTGAAGAAGATGTCAGAAAATGGAAAGATCTCCCATACTCATGGATAGGCAGGACTAACATAGTAAAAATGGCAATTTTACCAAAAGCTATCTACAGATTCAATGCAATCCCAATCAAAATACCAACACAATTCTTCACAGACCTGGAAAGAAAATTTCTTAATAATAAAAAAGAGAAAAAAAGATTTTGTGGGTGGACTGGGGGCTGGTGGGAATAGGAATAGGAGGTATCATGGGGGGTGGAGGGAGAGATGACAAGAATTAGGGGCACTTGAAGTGCAATGTAGAAATCTAGTGAAGTGGAAACTCCCTAGAATCTACCAGGGTGACCCTAGCAAGGACTTCTAGTAATGAGGGGATACAGAGATTGAACTTTCCATCTTCTGTAACAAGCCAAGGCTGCCTTGGTGAGACTGGGAAACCAATCCAGCCACAAAACCTTAGACCTACAATTTGTCCTTTTTGTAAGATGTACTGGAGTAATGGCTGCACAGAACTTGGGGGAGTGGCCAACCAACGACTAAACTAACTTGAGGCCCACACCATGAGATGGAGCTCAAACCCTATACTGCCTGTATGCCCAGGAACCAAAGGGTGGATAGCTTAGAGACCTAGAAGATTTAACATGACTGGCAAAAAAAATTAAATTACTCCTAATGATATTCTGCTTTACAAATAGATTGGTGCTTAGCCCAATCATCATCAGAGAGGCAAGTGATGAAAGCTGATACAGAAACACATAACCAAATGGTAGACAGACTCAAGGAACCCAGCAAAGATTAGGAGAAGGGATTATAGGAACCAGAGGACTTAAGAACACCAGAAGAACACGGCCTACAAAATCAAATAAGCAGGGCTCATAGGGGCTCACAGAGACTGAAAAGGCAATCATGGAGCCTGCATTGGTCTGATCTGGAGCCTATGCACATATGCTATAGTTGTACAGTTTGATGTTTTTGTAGGATTCCTAACAGTGGGAGTGGGGGTGTCTCTGATTCTTCTGCATGCTCTTGGGACCCTTTTCCTCCTCCTGGTTTGCCTCATCTAGCCTTAATATAAGGGTTTGTTTCTCTCCTTATTGTACCTTGTTATATCCTGTTCAGTTGATAATCCTGGGAGGCCCACACTTTTCTGGAGGCAAATAGAGGAGGGGCAGATCTGGTGGAAGGTGGGGGGAGGTGGGGTTGGGGGGATAGGGTGGGGGAGGGGAGGCCTGGGAGGAGTGGAGGGAAGGGAAACTGTGGTTGTAATGTATTATAGGAGAGAAGAATAAAATGAAATAAAATGGTATGAATTGGGGACTCAAGATTTGATGCTTTGAGAAATACCCTGTCAACCAACACCCAATTCTAAACTAGCAGGTTTCCAGTTACTTCAAAGAAAAGTTTCCACACAACTCTTCAGAAAAGAGTGTGCCCAACTGAGTTATTATCTTTGATATTTTTTTGTGCTAGATACTGAATCACCTGAAAATAACACAAATAAACATGATTTTTATTCTTTTATTTATCTAAGAGGCATTAAGACTCACTAAACTCCAGGTAATAACACATAGAAAGTGAAAACACAATGTTTTTACACAGTGTATATTATTGAGCAAATGAGTCTGTTGATCTGAATAACTTTACTTCTCAACACAATGACAGTTCAAAGAAAGCTCCCTCTCCCCTTCATGCCCTGGCTTATATCTAACAGTGGGATGCTTGTTAAGAATTATATTGTTGAGTCTCTACTGACATTACCACCCGTTAGATGCACTTACCATTATTATCTGGTAAAGATCTAGAGCTTCAACTAAATCTTTTGCCAAAATTGTTAGGAAATGGTTAATTGTCTAACTTATTCTGATCATAATCCTCTGGACTCTAAACCGACTGCTCGTCATGGTAACAAGTGCCAAACAAGATGCAGAAAAAAGGCATCAAGGTCTGGGAAGCCTGCTGGGCAGTCACTCTCCATTTGCTGCCAGACTGGGCTGTGGAGATGCACATATGCTGTTTCCCAGATCTGTACGATGCTCCTTGAAAAACTAGCTTCTAGTATGGGACATTACAGTCTTATTTTCCTCTGTTCTTGCCAAAATATGCACAGTTATAAGAAGATCTCGAGTAACGTTCAGTTTACAATATAAGAATCATTTAGTTTTTATTTTCATTTAGTGCTTGCTTTTAGAAGTAAAAATTATCTCTGTTGTCTATTATAGTATTTCCTTAGTATTACCTATTATGATCTAAATTCTTTGGCCTTGTCCATATCCTGGTTAGATTTTACAATGTAAATAAGTGTGTAACAATATTTTATTCAACTTTAAACATTTATGTATAGAGTTAGTGAATACAATTTTAAATTTGTAGAAAGCATATTCTGCAATATAATTGTTTCTGGTATTTCTCATTACCTTCCTGTATATAGTTTAAGAAATCATGTACAATTCAATATGTTTGCTTCTGATAACATATTATAAGATCATTAAAATTTCAACAAATTATAATAGTGTAAGTGAATTATACAAGGTGAACAAAAGAATAATGGTATATAGCAAACTAGTTTCATTTACTTAAATCATTTACTTAGTGAATTTTCTGCAAAATCTTTAAATTAGGGTTATGACAATAATTTATGACCAGTCATACACACAGAGAAACACATGCACCCACAATTACACACACATACACATGTAGTCATACACACACGTGCCCAATCACATATGTGCATATATCTTAGAGCAAGCAACCCCAATTTTTATTTGAACACATAAGGAATTAATCCAGATCTTTAAAAGTATAAAAAAAAAAGATCATGGTGAACTCCATTACAAAAGTCACATTATTCTGACATAAAATAGAACTTGACATTTGGCCTAATTATACTTTTCAAGTCTTCAATAATCTGCTTATCATTATGGATATTTAAATAAAGAAAACTCTTCTGATACCTTTTTGCCCTTTTACTGTTTCATAGACTTCTTGGAATTAAAAAGGAAATTAAAGTTGTTTCAATGGGAAGTTTTAAGAGATATGTGAATAATATATAAAGATGTTGAAACTTCCCTTCCCTCACTTTAGAGTAAAGCTATATTTTACATCAATAAAAGTATCTGTTATATTTCCCAAATACCTTAAGAGACTCAATGCAAAAATCGGTGCAAATTTTTGCATTTTTACCTATTCAATTATATTCATCTATAAAAATTTTAAGATTTCCTTCAACATCTTGGTATATATGGCTTAATAATATCTTAATATTTTAATGCATCTCCAGAAATCAAGAAATCAAATCAATGATTAGATCATCAAATTATATTAAGTGTACAGGGAAATACTTCATTTATTCTGTCAGACATTCAATGAAGTTCTACAAATTTGGCTTTGTAAATTTCTATGAAATTTTAAATTTCTATATTTTGTTAGAATAATTGAAGTGAGATTAATATTCACCTTCTGGTTTTCATATCTCTAATTTTAATTTTAATATATGATTTTTATCATGTACAAGCACTATTGTAAAAATGTTAATGTGAAGTGTTTCAGCAAAATTAATAGTTTACATATGTGAATATCAGTGAAATGCTTAGGTAGTTAAATTACAACAGAATTATTTAAACAACAAAAATAAGATGAAGGTGAAGAGAAACTTGCTGAACACTGATGGACTTAACTAAGGTAAGATTAAAGAGTGATTTCATTTGAAGAGTGTAAACCTAATATAATTATTTTGTCTACATTGTCTGTCATTAAATATTCATTCCTTTTAGTAAGTGTATGCAACAGAATGGATATGCTGTACATTTTATTTTGTTCTATTTTAAGATGAAATTTTAATTCTTGCCTTGGGAACTCATCTGTTCTCATGATTTAATAATTTAGTTTCCTACTGCATACACCTATACTATTAGTGAATTATTGGTTATATTTTGATGACTTCCAGTTTAGCTTTTCTATGAAAATTCATATTAAAATCTAACATTAAAAATTACTATCATCTTCAAAATATGAAGCAACACTTCCTCTTACTTACGTTATTTGCCCAATGAAACTTGGAGTTCCCATTCCATAAGACTTCACATCTTAAAACTATCATTGGTCATTCAGGATATCTAAATAAGTAACATATATCTTTTGTGGGAATTAGATCTGTTTAGCCAATGGTATTGGCTGACTAGCCCTATGGGGCATGGTCTTCTCTGAATCCGTGTTTGGATAAGATCTGAGGAGAAGGATCCCTCACTCTCTCTGGGACAAGGAAGGTTTCCTGATGCCACAGTTGGGTGAACTGATATGGAGTTTTCTCCATCCTTTCCTAGTGGACAAGGAGGCAACAACGCCACTTCATTTTGTATTCATGAATGTATAATTCCCATTTCATCTCTTAATAAATTATTGACCAGACTTCCATGGTTTCCCACATCATATATCAAATTTATTTCAAATGTATTTCTCCAAATCTTCATTCTAATAACTACTCTTGTTTTTCACTTATTTTATTCTGTTAGTAAGAAAATGGTTTCCCAAATTAGTATTCCCAAATTGGATTCTTTTTACTATCATTCCAACATTAAGTGTTTCTGATTATAGTTGGAATCAACATATATTCAACTCATTTCTGTCTTTTAGAAGAGTCCTAGATTTATGTCACTTAATGTTTCTTCCCAACACTTAGTGTCCTTTCATATAGTAGGTAATTAAAACCTACACTTACATGAATGAATAGTGAATAAAAAATGCAACTTTCTCTACACTAGTAAAATTTGTAACCCCATAAATGTGAGCATATTATAGATAAATGCTCTACCCAACTTTACATGAATTCTACATTAAAGAACACCTGCCTTGCTTTTATGACCTTTGTTTCTTGTGACTTCTTTCCATGTTATACACTCATTATTAAATTCTTGTTATCCTTAACGTTCTGATTAAATGTTACCTTATTTTAGATGGTTTCTCTTATGCTGCAGGAAAAATCAAGCTTTAGATCATTTTGTTTTCTTATCCATGGACATTACCAGAGTCTTCCTTTAATAGCTAGTTATATAACTGGAGTGCTCTGTTTCTACTACCTCTGCATGTGCTCATGTGTGCCTTCTTTATGTTATTTGCTTTGGAATGGGATCATAGTAGAACAGGCTGACCTCTAGTTATATAGCCAAGATGACCTTGAACTCCTAGTCTTCAGCACTCCACTGCCTCCACTGGGATTACAGCCATCTGCTACTATGCCTCGCTTCCTCTGAATTCATGGTCAGAAGTGGTCATCTTCTACTACACAGTGAGTGCAAGGCTTACCTAGGATACATGAAATCTTATCTCAAAGAAAAGAAGTGTGGGAATCATCTCAAAAGTCTTCCTCTTAGGATATTGACTTCATGAACCTCAAACGTCTTCATCTAATTCATCTGCATTCCCAGGTCTTATAGCTGTAATCATTGTTTTCTGCTCTGCTTACATACTTTACCATTTGAATAACATTCCTGTCATTTGAAAATGTGTCACATTCACAAAACTCCCCAGTACCTAAGGCTCGGGAAACACTGCACAAAATTGGGTGGAAGAGCTAGAGGATCACCGAGTGTGCTGTGAAATTCTGTCTCTTAGTAAGATCAGAAGCTGTGTCTATAAAGTCTCATCAGTATGACAGCCCAAATGTGTGCTGAAAAAGGATGAAAACAATGGACATGTCAAAGTGCATGGGGAAAAGCCCATGAAGTCTCACTCTTCCACTCTTCACAAAACAGTGTAGGCAACTATGGAAATCTGGGAATAAGAGATACAGTCCTCCCCAGGGAAGAATGCACCAATTGTTGTCCGGTGCCAAACAGTCTGCCTTGAAAATATACATAAAGTGGAATAATGTAGACTGAGAAGATTATATTTAAGAACATATATGTGTGTACATATACATACATGCATGCAGTAACAATTAGTGAAAATGAGGCCATTAATTTGAAAGAGAATTTGAGACATGGGAGTGTTTGGAGGGAGGAAAGGGAAAGGGAGAAATGCTGTATTTATAATCATAAAAAATAAACACAAAGCATATTGAACTTGCATTACAGAACCTTGTATCTTCCTAATGTTCTCAGAGCATATGACCCTTATGGGGCAACTTAGTGAACAGTAAGCAGTAAAGAGCAAAGCAATAACTTTCCCACAGTTTTATGTTTTGTTCTCATCTAAGTCCTGAAGAATTAGTTCTGCCCAAGTAAAGGGCATCTTATAAGAATAACACAGTTTTCCTTTAGGCCCAGCCACTAACACCAGCAGAATACCATCCCCAATATCCCAATATAACTGCTAAGAAATCTCTTTGTCTCCACCTGTTAATTCTTTTAGGGATATTGGCATTACTTACTTTCTTTTAAATAGAGTATTCCTTAGTTTATTAGCATGGCTTCTATTGCTCCTCCTATAAATTTGTTTTACAATGTTTTCATTAAATGCTGTGCTGTGGGTAGACATTTTTGATAATAATATTCCTAAAATAATTTTATTTTTATCATCCCTTTGTTCTGCACTCTTTCTGTGCTGTTCATTCTATCCCATCCTCGCAATTGCCCACTTTGTCGGTTTTCCAATTAGCTATTTGTTTCTTGCTGTTCCCTGTTGACAATATCCTTGCCCAAGTTAGTTCACTGGTTGGTTCTTTTAAATTTGCCACAAACCTAGACATATCTGTGAAGAGGAAATTTTAACTGAGGAAGTGCCTCCACCATACTGGCATGTAAGGAAGTCTGTGGGGCATTTTCTTGATTATTGATTAATATGAGGTACCCAGCACACTTTGGGTGATGCCATCTTGGGCAAGTTGTATAGGGAAGCAGGCTGAGGAAGCCATGGACAGCAGCCCAGAAAGCAATTTTCCTCCCTGGCTTCTGCATAAGTCCCTGTCTCCAAGTTCTTTGTTTGAGTTCCTATCCTAGCTTTCTTTAGTGAACTGTGACTCAGATACATAAGTCAGATAAACCATTGCCTTCCTGAGGTGCTTTTGATCATGGTCTACATCAGACAATAGAAGGCAGTGGGTTTACTGTTCCACCCTCCCATGATGAGCATCATCTTTTTTCCCTGTCCTGGTGGAACATGTGGAAATGCTCTTTCTTCTGCCACACAAACACATCCTAAATCCTCCACCCACCAAGATCCTGTTAGCCCTTCACAAATCTCATCTTATCTCTCATATTTATGAAAGTTTTTGGGGAAATTTATTTCCCTCTTACTTGGCCACAATTTTATATGAAATAACGTAAGAAAATTTTGTGTCAGATTCATGTTTTAAGTTTTTTTTCTTTTTTCTTTCTTTTCTTTTCTTTTTTTTTTCCGAGACAGGGTTTCTCTGGGTAGCTTTGCGCCTTTCCTGGAACTCGCTTTGTACACCAGGCTGGCCTGGAACTCACAGAGATCTGTCTGCCTCTGCCTCCTGAGTGCTAGGATTGAAGGCGTGCGCCACCACTGCCCGGCAAGTTTTTTGTTGTTGTTGAATGTAACTTACAAAGTGATGATAAGGTTCCACTAGCATAAATGTAGTCATGAAATCCAACATGTTAAGTAAGACAAGGCATCCCCTGAATAGCACAACTCCCTTTTCAATACAATTGTATTTGCAAAGAAAGTCACATTGGAGGTACTAGGAATAAGATTTTTGGCAGGTTATTTTGATAGTCACAGTTAAGCTTGCAACAATTATAAACCAATGGGGCTGATTTCAACATAGAACTTCAAAGCTCTGTAGTTAGCACCAATAGATGATTATCAAGAGTTTCAAGACATGCAAGCAGGAGAGAGAAAAGATGTATCACTACTAGGCGGCTGCTGTGTGGAATAAGAATTCTTCAGGGTGAACAAGTTCTAATTGTATAGAAGACTTTTGAAAGTAGGAGTTCATTCTACATTTTACCTATGCTGGTGTTTGATGAACAATAAACACAAAGGATTAGTTCAACAGTGCATCCTCCAGTTCCTTAAATTATATTCTACATTTTACCTATGCTGGTGTTTGATGAACAATAAACACAAAGGATTAGTTCAACAGTGCATCCTCCAGTTCCTTAAATTATATTTTCATATTGTTCAGTAGTCTCAGAAAGTAAGAGCCATGAAGAAGTTGTGAAGTTTTCTGCCGGATATAACTTCATGAATGCTGATAATACACTAAATATGAGGTTGCTGTAGGAAGAAAGGCTAAAATAATAAGAGCCCCATGCCAGGAACAAATGAATAATGTCTATCCTGCCTTCATTACTTTTGCTCCCTGTGACAGAGATAAAGTTAATTATTCTGAGATAGCAGAAAAGCCTGTTTATTGAATGTGACATGCTAGATGCAATTCTGGATTGCAGAATATTGTAATATTAAAGATCAAGGAACTTTTAATGGGCATCAAATGCAATTTTTAATTGAGCCCATTTATTACACACGTGAGCTGTGTTACAGATTATCCTAAATCAAAAGCTCAGCAAACAGGGTAACAATTAAAAAGTGAATCTTCTGAGCTGAGTCTTTTTCAGTTAGAGCTTCTTTAAGTACATTACATGTTAAACAATTATAAATTACTTTTGAGGACTGTTAAAAATTAATGTGAGCTCTAAGCTTTCTTTCACATGTTTGTCCTCCTCCCTTTTGACCTTCAGCTTATTTCATAATACACTTTCTTCACCACAAAGACTCTATTGATGCACTGTAGTCTATGTGAAGCCTGACATCTGAATGAAGGACTTGGTATTTGCTCTCCAGATGCTTGCATTCGCCATCTGGATGCTTGGCCTTGTTCTTACAAACCATCTGGGCTTGCCGCTACATTTTCTACTCTCCATCCAGATGTTCTAGCATTATGTGGACAAAGCATGTGGTATTGTCTGTGATATAAACACATAAAAATAAATAACATTGTGTAACTAATTGAAGGAATGACATTATCCCCTCTACTAGTCTCAATAATTTTGGGTATAACATAGTCATGATGCAATAGACATTCCTAGATACATATTATTTTTAAATGTCACATGTGAACAACTAGGGAAAATACAAAAACATTACAGTTTAAAGAAATTTTCTGATATTTAAAAAATTGTAGGAAAAATATATAGTATAAATATATTACATGATGTTCACTGACTTATCCTTCTTCATCTCCCAGAGCTACCTGTGCCATCTGCATAACACTTACAAGCTTGGCCACAGACACTCATGATATACCCCTGGTTAGTCCACAGAGAAGCACGCAAGCTTGTGCTACCTCCGTATTCCAAAGCTTAGATCTTGTCATGCAGCACCAACACAAGTCCAGCCAAAGGTAGGTTATTGTCTTAGCTAGTGCCTCTATTGCTATGAAGAGAGACCATGGCCATGGCAACTCTTATAAAGGAAATGTTTAATTGGAGGGGCTAACATTTTTAGAGGTTTAGTCCATTATCATTATGGTGCAACATGGTGGCATGCAGGCAGACATGGTGCTGGAGAAATAGCTGAGAATCCTTCAATTTTGAATTGAAGGCAACCGGAAATGAATTGGGGCACTGGGTGTGGCTTTAGGATATATGAGACCTCAAAGCCCACCCCACAGTGACACACTTCCTCCAACAAGGCCATACCCACTGCAACAAAGCCACATCTCCTAATTTGCCACTCCCCATGAGCTTTTGAGGGCCAATTATATTCAAAATACTACAGCTATAATACCACAGTAGAAATATAACAGGAAAAAAATGTCTACATGTATAGCTCATATTGCAAAGCACTAATAATGTGAGTGCAAAGACAGTATGTTCTACTTCCCTAGCCCACTTGTCATATAGAAATGTTCTCCTAGTTCAGTCCCATAGATATTCCCCACCTGACAGAGTCCATGAGCTCCCACCAGCTTGGGTCAGCTGTCTCTATAGTTTTCTCCATCATGATCTTGACCTCATTTCACTCCTGTGATCCCTCCTCCCTCTCTTCAACTCAAGTTTAGGAGCTCAGCCCAGTGCTTGGTTGTGGACCACTGCATCTGCTTCTATAAGTTACTGGATGTAGGTTTTATGATAACAATTAGGATAGTCACTAAACTGATTATAGGGAAAGGTAAGTTCAGGCACCCTCTCCATTATTGCTAGGAGTCTTAGTTAGTGTCATCCTTGTGGATTCCCAGGGGATTTCCCTAGCACCAGGTTTCTCCCTAACCCCCCTAATGGTTCCCTCTACCAAGATATTTTTTTCATTGCTGCCCCTCTCTGTCCATCCCTCCACTTGGCCATCTCAGTCCTTGCTGCTCCACTCCCTCATCCCTTCCCTTCTACCCCTCTCCCAGTTTACCCAGAAAAATCTCTGAATGTGGGTGACAGTTATGTGGCTAGATCTGTTTGGGGGAGCCCCTGGCAGTTGGACCAGGACTTATTCTGGGTGCATGAAATGGCTTTTTGTAACAAATTCCCTAGGGTGGGATTGGGATACCTTGCTCAGCCTTGACACAGGTGGAGGGGCTTGGTTCTACCTCAACTTAGTATGCTAGACTTTATTGACTCCCCATTGGAGACCTCACCCTCTCTGAGGAGTGGATGGGGAGTGGGATTGGGGGAGGTAAGGGGGCAGGATAAAGAAAGGGAGGGGTAGCTGTGATTGGTATGCAAATGAAAAAAAACTTTTTTTAAAAAAAATAAATTAAAAAAAAGAAATGCTCTCCAATGAGAATCAACTACATGAACCCAAGGACATAGAATTTAAAAGAGCAATTATAAAATTCCATTAAAGAATTCAAGGAGTTTAAAGAAGAATTGAACCAACAGCTCAATGATAATTAATAATAGTAATAAATGTCTGAATAATATTCAAGAGAAGATAGATATATGTCTAAATGAAATGATGAAGACAACTCAGGATTTGAAACTGAATGTAGTAAATGACAGCTAGAGACAAGAACTTAAATTGAAATAAAGAAAAATTGAAAAAATTCAAGAATCCAACTTGGAAATTCAGGGGAAAGTCTTACAATAAAATGGATCAAGTAAAAGATAAAACAATGAGACTTGAAGATAAATAAAAAGAATTGGAGCACTGAGGCAAAAAATGTGGAAAGAAAGAAAACAAACAAACAAAAAACAAAAATGAAAACCTGAAAGAATTGCACCCCATGAAAAGACCACATCTTAAAATTATTACTATATTAAGAAGAACCAATGTCATTGTTGCATATCAGTTCAAGAGGACTAGAGAAGAAAACTTTTCCAAATTAAGAAAAGATGTACCCAGACAAACAAAAGAAGCACACAAAACACCAAACAGTCAGGATCAGAAAAGAAGCTTATCATGACACATTATAGTTAAAAGAGTAAATATAAAACAGAGAGGGAAAATTGCAGGAAGAAAAAGCAGAAGTCAAATATGAAGGAATACCTATCAGAATAATAGCTCTAAATAAATAAAATGCAACATGCCACAGTAGTGCTTAACATGTCAACTCACCTTTTCTTTCTTTTTTTTTTTTTTTTTTTGGTTTTTCGAGACAGGGTTTCTCTGTGTAGCTTTGCGCCTTTCCCGGAACTCACTTGGTATCCCAGGCTGGCCTCGAACTCACAGAGATCCGCCTGGCTCTGCCTCTCAAGTACTGGGATTAAAGGCGTGCGCCACCAACGCCTGGCAACTCACCTTTTCTTGTGACTGGGTGAATTATGTAGAAAAAAATAAAACAATAACTGTCAGCATTGAGAATGTTTAAGTCTGAAAATCTTTGTAGTCTATTTCACATAACCCACAGATTTTATTCTTTAGCTGCTTGATTTGGTTTTAATTTTGTTGTTGTTGTTTTGCAGGGAGTACATGAAATTGGGTGGGTAGGTATGTAGGGAGCATCTGAGTAGAGTTGATGAGGGTAAAAAATGTGAACTATATTGCATGGAAAAAAATAAAAAAATAAAGATAAAAATCTTCATGAAATATTTATGAAAATACTATAGTTTAGAAAACATGGGTCAGAAAAGAACAGTCATAGACTTGCTATTGAATTTGATTTGAACATACATTTCCAAAGGCCAACCGTGAAAAAGGTAGTGCAAAGTTCAAAACCTTCTCCAAGAACTTGTTAAAAACATATTTTACTTTTTAAAGGCTGAATGCTTGAAACCTTAATATTTATAAGTGACAGAGAGCCACTGACCCCACGGGTAGAAAGTGACTATCTGTGTACTTTCACAATATCACTGTATATGCAGTAGAGTCTGAGATACAGGGGATCAAAAGATGAAACTGTACAACTCTTAATGAAAGTATCACATTATTGAGAAGAGATCATAGCTTGAATAAAGACAGCACAGAAGGAAGAAAAAGGACAAGATGGCTTCAGGAGACATGAGTTAGAATTTAGAAGACTGATGAAAAATTATTTATGGCAGATGAATGGCAGGGAGCCTTTGAATGTTTCTCAGACGTCGGACATGAGCAATCAATGCCTACTCCACCAGCCATGGGCACAGGGCAAGCAGAAGCAGGGATGCGAGGGGATGTTAAAGTGACTGTGAGCATTATAGTTATTATCTAAACAAGTTGCTGTGGACCCTTTGATGAATCAGCAATCTAAGCTGCCCCCAATACAGATGTAAATGCTAGTTTTCTACTGGTAAAAAGTCTTCTTTCTTTGGTTCTTATTCTTAGGTGAAAACATCATTTTTCTTTAAAACTGTTGCTCTCCTGTTCCAACAGGCAATGACTGCTGCCTTTGCTACTCTGATGCAATAAAAATAAACCTCTCGGGGTTTTTGAATGGACATCTAGGCAGTACCTGAGTTAATCCCTCTTCAGTGGATGTGGGCTTGAACACATCCTCACAGGAGTTGGTTGCCACCTTCCTCTTACAAGGACAAAGAAGGTTACTGTGATAAAGAGCGAAGCTGCCTGAACCACTGCTTTCAGCGCAGAGAGGCTATTTTAAAAAGCCAAGGATTGAGTCAGGGTAACAGCTAGCCAAGAAGCTTAAATGATTTAAGTTAGCTTATACACGGAGTAGATAAAAATGATATTCCAGCACTGAAATTGCCCATGCTTTCAGATAAAATGTCTCTAACCATGTTTCTAAACGGAACAGAGGTGTTACTTTGATAAAAGTATACTAATATGATATTTAAGTCTCTGTTTCTTGTTGGATGCAGATGGGGAGCCCTAGTCTTGTTTTCGTTTAGTCATGGATTCTTTTTTTCACCAGGAAGTATTATTTTGTACATGCCAGAGGCTGTGGGACCTTGATCTATATCTGTGTAATATAGGAATGAATATATGTGGAAACACACACACACACACACACACACACACGGGGGGGGGGGTGGAAATAGAAAAAAAGAGGAATGCAAAAGGATGGAGTGATTTAAGGTCCGAATTTTACTAGAAAAATGCCAAATTCTGCAGTAATGAAGACAGTATTAGAGAGAAACATAACTAAAATCAATTAACAGTGCAGGAGATTTATACTTTTATATTGGTGGGTATTTTGGGTGTTTGGTCTTGCACTAGGTTTCATCAACATATATCAATTGTTCAAAATGTCTGTTTCTGCAGTGTAGTTATTACTTCTAATTTACACTGATTCCTTTAAGTCCTAACAAGTACACATCTAGAAATCTTCACAGCTAATGCAGCTCAAAGAGAAAAAGTTTTCAGGTTTTCCTTCTTTGGTGTGTTATTAGTTTTAGCCTTATTATTTTGAAGTGATGTTGAATATTATAGGTGCCTTTTTTGCATCCTCTTAGGTGAACACATAGCTTCTGTCCTCCCTTGTTTTGATGTGGTGTTCCAGGCTTTTCACTTGTGTATGGTGAACCATTCTTTTATCTATAGGAAGGTCTTGGAGGGCATTCCTATTAATAATGGTATCAGGTTGAGTTTGATAGTATATTTAGGACACTGTGCCTGTGTCAAGTACATTTGTCTATAGATTTATGTTTTTATTTTCATTTATCCAGGTTTGATATCAAAACAATTTATCATGAGTGTTAGCCAAGGTCATGAAAACAAGTACTCTTTCTAATTCATATATATTTATATATATGTGTGAGTGTGTGTAGTCCCATATATATCCCATGTGTGTGCATATATATATATATAATATACTCACATATATATTCATATATGTGTGTGAGTGGATGTAGTCCTATATATATCCCGTGTGTGTGCATATGTATATATATACACACATATGTATAATATACTCACATATGTATTCATGTGTGTGTGTGAGTGTGTAGTCCCATATATATCCCATGTGTGTGTGCATATATATATATGTATATATATGTTTTATTTCAACATATCCAGAGAAATACTTCATTCATTTATTGCCACTTGTATCAAGGATAATAGTAAAATGGACAGCTGCTCTTACTTTACACCAATCACTGTCTGTATGATAAAGAAAAATCATGTCTCAGGATTTGGAGTGTGATGTATCCCATGAGCTTCCAGAGTTATTGGGAATTCTCTGGTTTAAAAGTGTTGTTATTATTGAGGTGAGCTTTCAGGTCTCTGTTGTATCAGGCACAAAGAGAGCAGTAGTTGTCTTAGCCCTCATATTTATTAGACAGATGAGATGGTGCAAAAGTGTAAAATACTCTATACTTAAGATTTATAATATGAACAAACATTGTAAAGCAAACCATTGATATATTTAAATATTAATTAACAAAATTTTTTATAAAATAATGTATTTAAATAAAGATTGTTAAAATTTGATATATTTTTTCTATTTTTACATAACTGCTAGGAAATATACAATTAAATGTAAATTGAATATATTGCTTTATATTTTACCAGTGGTTTATAAGGAAGGATTGTGGGTGGTCATCCATGATTCTATTGTTTTCTGGGGTTGCTTTACTACACAGCTGAATTTAGCATTAGACACTCTATGTAGTCCAGAAGAGCCTCAAACTCACCACCCTCTTCATCCAGTCTTCTCAGGTATAAATTATACGTATGTGCCACTCTCCTAGTTTATCTATAAGTTTTAAGTATATTTACACATGAGATAATGTGCTGGTCCACAAACGACAGCATACATGAAGGTTGTCCTAAGATGATACAATGAAGGTAAAATTTCTATTGTCCAATGTCATAAGACTTAACTTCATAGTGCCATGTGTCACCATATATTTGTATTGGGACTGGTGCAAGAAAACCCAGTGCACTGCCAGGCATATGAAAGTAGATTATATATAGCTACATTCAATATAACATACCTAAGCATGGCAAGTGATTATGTTAGTAGTTTCTGTACTTGGTACGTTATGTGCAGTCTGTGTGTTTTAACTTATAAAGGTGGTTACCATGCAGATTGTATATTTTTCTCTTATTCTTGACTCTTTTATGCCATTTTCTTTATAATGGCCACAATGCATACAACATTTATTGCTAGTGCTACTAGCAAACTAGGAAGAAGTCACAGTGATCTTCATTGTGAAATCATAGTTAGGAGTAATTAAGAGAGGCAAAGATGGAAAATGCAGTGGTAATTATTGTTATTCAGGCATGTCCTTTTGTACTAGATGCCACTATATGGAAGAAAGAAGAAAGGAGACATAATTTGCTAACTGATTTATTTTACTGAAAATATCAAGATCAGTAAAAATTCCTGAAGGACTTACTCCAGATATGCAGAAACTTCTCCAAACTCATATGCAAGATGAGCCATATATCTCGATCACTTTCAATACAACCACAGCAAAAGCAGTATGATGATGATGTTGAGAAAAAATGCTGAACTTGATTATGATGTTGAGACTACTGCTGTGGCTTAAGTAATTCATGAATCATTACTCATTCCATAATGTGAATGAGTAGTAAGTCTTCTGCTGCTGTTACTGCAGCAGCTGTAGAGTTTTGGAAATTCTTGAGACACTGAACATGGAGGAAAGCTATTTGCCAGATGACATTTTTTTTATATGTATGAAATCGCTATTTTGGAAACACATAGCTAAAAGGAGTTTCATCTATAAGAAAGCTGAGTCAATGCCAGACTTTGAGGCTTTTAAATTCTTCACACTATCTTTATTTGAAAGCAATGTCACAGATTGTTAACGGAATCTCTGGCATCACGAGAACCTAGGGGCCTCAAAAGCCTATCACTAAGTTCACATTGTAGTTTTCTACATAAGCACTGACTATGTAGGGATAAATCAGCCTCTTTCTCAGTGTGTTCTCCTGAACTGCCATGTCAGCACATCAGGAAAGTCCAGTGTGGAAAATAATGTTCCTTTCAGGATTTTGCTTACGATTGGTAGTGACCCTTATACAGAAGTTTTACTGCCAAGTTTCACCCCAGTAGCAAGCTGGTCTCTTTCTCAAACACTGTGACTTCAATCCAATTAATGGAACAGGAGTTAGAGAAATTTGAGGGAGTGCCTTGGAATATGCCGCTACATTAACTGAAGATGGTGCTGAAAATACACAGGCTCAGTTCTTGACTCTATTAGAAATTAGACTTGGGTTTGAGGTAGTGGTATAAAAGAGCATATGCATGGAATTTGTAGAGGAGGCTCAAGAGATCCATCCTCATATCCAAACACTCTTCAAGGAAGAGGAGGAAGTAAAAATCTATAGACTATGTAGATGTGATAACTTCTGGGTGGATGAAGATGGGACTGAGGACCCCAAAGGCCTGGCATGTATAATGGAACAGGAGATTGCAGAAAAGAAAACTGGGGGAAAAGAAGAAAATCATCATAGTGAAGGGATTTGAAGAAGCTTCTGAAAACATCAGAAAGTCCTTTAAAATCTGGATGGGTCTGCAACAGATGGGGTCCCAGACCTGAGAGAAGTGAACACACCCCACTTTCCTAGTGCAGAATCTGTCTCCCATTGATAACCACTAACAAATGAAAAGTTGGTTTTCTCCAACATAGACTCACTGGGGATACAAATCACTCTTAAGGGGGTCAAAACAAAATGAACTCAGTTGATCTGGAAGTGTGGTTTTTGTCTCATAATGTTTTATTGGAGCATTTTTCTGTTTCTTTCTTTGTTTCCTTTACAGGATCTTTGCATACATACTATGTCTTCGTGTTTTAGGTTTCTATGGATTTCTGTATGTCTCTGCATCTGTCTGTGTTTCTTCTGCCTTCTCTTTGCCTCTTTTTCTTCTTTTTAAAAAATTCTTTTATGTTTTGTTCTTGTTTTTATACTTTATGTAAACAACATTTTTTCATTTCTTTTACAAAGTGATCTCATCTTCCTCCCATTCCCCAGGCTTCCCATCTACCTCTCTCCTTCTTCCTTCCCATCTCCATTCAGAAAGAACAGGCCTCCCATTGGCTTGAACAAAGCATGGCACATCAAGTTGAGGCAGGACCAAGCTTCTTCTCTTGTGTCAATTCTGGACAAGGTAATCCAGCATGGTGAACAGGTTCCCCAAACCCAGCTAAGTGCTAGGGACAGGTCTTGATCTCACTGGTAGGAGCCTTCTCTTTGTTCTTTTACTTTATTCTGGTTGGACTAGTTTTGTTTTATGTTATTATTTTTCTTTAGATGCCTGTTTGTTTTCTAAGGAGAGATGGAAAGGGTGTGGATTTGGATGGAAAAGGAGGTAGGGAGGATCTTGTAGGAGTTGGGGGAGAGGAAACCATAACAGAACATTTTGCATGAAAAGATAATCTACTACAATAGAAAGAAAGTTCTAAGTAAAAGCCCCCCATGTGAAAGTTATTCACTAATAGAGAAGAATGTCCATTATTATCTCACAAGTAGTCTATAATATAAAGAAGAAAAAGGAAACAACTGAAATGAAGTAAATCTCCACTGCATATTTCTGAACATTGCCTCCTCCAGAAATTCGTACAGGAAGCACCATCACCACAGAACTGACAATGCTATCCATGGTTTTGCTCCTGAACATTGGGAGATATGAAGGTATAGAGGATAATGATAATGAAAAGGATGTTGTGAACGCCAAGGACAATGAGTGCTTGTGTATTGGTTTTTAATGAAATAATGAAAGTTAGCAAAAATTAAGTAGTTAGTGCTTGTAGAAGGAAGAATTAAAGAATGGATACATATTTTATGTTGCTATACAATGGATTTTGAACTAACGTTAGAAGAGCAAAAGAGGTTAAAAAAACTCTACACAATCAAAAAAGTAAGTAGATGGTAGGATATTACTCAAGAAATCAAAATATTCTTACATTTTTACTGTGTCAGTATGCATAGAAATAGACAGTCATGTACAGTAACAGTCTGTAGTAGTGTACAATAATATTGATTGTAGCAATTATTTAATAATATTCCAATGTAATGTACAATAATATAGTATGGAGGAGTGTACAATAATATAACATGAAATAGTAATATAGTATGGAGTACTATAAATTAGTACAGTCTGGAGTAATGGACAGTAAATAATTCACTCTGAAGTAGTATACAGTGTTAAAGTGCACAGAGGAGAACCATAATCTAGAACAGAGTAATATATAGTACTCCAGTCATCCTCTTTGTATTAATCTGTGATAATACACCTTGGAACAATGGACAGTAATACAGTGCAGAGTGCTATCACATAATATGATCTATATTATTTTCCAAGAATGCAGTTTGGAATAGTTTATTATAATACAAACTGGAGTAATGTGTACAATGCAGTCTGTAGCAGTGTACAATAATTTCTGCAGGAGAGTACAATAAAATTTTAGTATTTCATATTCATTCACCTTTCAATGACTTGCTCATGAAGTTTCTAGTCCATTGAGCTCTATTTAAAAGTGTGTTCTCCTGGTGGTGATAGAAAAAGAAACTAAGACAGGAAACATTAAGTTTCTTTAGAATTCAAGGAAGGGATGACAAGGAAAAAACTGAATTTTCTGCATGGAGGGAAAGTAATGGATTTGGGATTTATCTTATGTTTAGAAATAGAATCAATTTGGATTGATCAGATAATAAGGTTGAGTTAGTTGGAGGAATTGAAGGTTGGACCTGAGTGGGAAGATGCAAGATTATAGTGTGGCCTTTAATTGAAATACAATAAAACTCCACAAAATGCACAGGAACAGATTTGGATGTGTTAATATAAATTTGTCAACTAAAATTTGTTTCTAGTGTCCTTTAAGTATTCTGACATTTATAAGCTATTAAATAAGCTAAAATGATACTGATAATTCATCTATTTCTTTCCCAAAATGGAACGTTCATTGGCAAAAATGGAAAGTAGAACACATTAACAAATTATATACTGTTTGAGACTGGGTTTCTCTATGCAGCCCTTGCTGTTCTGGAACTCACTCTGTAGACCAGACTGAACAAGATATTTTTTAACAAAAACAATTTTCTAACCTTAGAAGTAATAAAATAAGTGTGGTACATAAAATAACTGAGTTTAATTATAGAGTTGAGTAGTCATTCCTATGTGACCTACACAAATTTGCACCGTAAACACCACACCTTGATTATAAGCCCAGAAAAGCTTTTAGTGCATAAGATTCAGTATCCAAATACACTCAGTGATCAACTATAATGTTAGTGGAACAGCCACAAGACAGGCACACAGTGGTTAGGCAAGGAAGTTAAAAGCTATGAGTTACAACACAGGCTCAGTATTAGAGCTCAGAAATTTCTAAGGGTTCTAAGTATGATGGGGACATTGATGAAGTCCACGTTCTTCCTTTTCTCTCATTTAAGTATTTATTTATTTGTTTATTTATTTATTTATTTATTTATTTATTCATTCATTCATTCATTCATTCATTCATTCATTCAATCATTCATTTGGTAGCCCAGGCCTCGAACTCAGAGATCTGCCTGCCTCTGCCTCCCGGGTGCTGGGATTAAAGGCATGCACCACCACTGCCTGGCCTCTTCTTATTTTTATCTTCAACCAAGTAGCTACGACTTTCCCATTGGCTTGGAAGTCATGTCTCTTTTCTGAGTGAACTAGGTTATAGGGATATATTTTCCTGTCTCCTGCATGCTTCTGAAACATTTTAAAGTAAACGTGTTCATTTTAAATTATGACATAAAGTAATGAACTATTTCCTCAGAGGAGACCATTCCATTATATTTAAAAGAATATATTGAATTCCTGAAGTATATTCTTCTATGAAAATTTGTAAAGATATACCACAGAATACTTTGGCACCTGATAGCTCAGTGAGAAACAATGTGAAAGGCCAAATGTTTTAGAGGTTTGAGGCAAGAACCCCAGTCCCCTTACTAGTCTTCATGCTCAACTTCACAGTGAATTTGCCTTTTCCAAGATCAGAAGGTGATATCCAATGAGACTCACTGAAACTTGGAGAGCCAGTATGCCTCTAAAGCCAACTGCAAACACTGCAGGTGACCCTGACACCCCATATCACACCAACACCAGAACCCATGTTCCTCAGATTAAAGGCTCTATTAATACCATTAATACCCAGTCAGCACTAGCTCATAAGTTTAGAGGCAATTAATCCCCTACCCTAAATTGAATTATCTCAGCTTTCCCATGCACAAATTGATAGCAACTATTCCTAAAACTGAACTCTAAGCATCCTCAAACTCTAAGGAGACTAGGGATACCATATATCAACATATTCAAATCTACATATGGCAAACCTACAGTCAATATCATGCTAATGAAAGGAAATTCAAGGCATTCTTACTATAAACAGGAACAATATAAAGGTATCTACTCCTTTCCATATTATTTGAGATTGGGCTTGAAGTCTTAGATGAGTAAGATTAGAGAAGGAAAAATAAAAGATACAAACAGAGAAGGAAGGAGTCTAAATATTTGAGTGCATGAAACTACAGTGCTTTGTTCTGTATAGCAAAGGAAACTGTCAGTTGAGTGAAAAACCAATGTACAGAAAGGGTGAAAATCTATGCAAGCTATACATTCAGTTGAAGATTAGTGTACAAAAAACTAAAAAACTACATTTCAAGGAAATAAAGAACCTAATGAAGAAATTGGCTATGGTGCTGGGCAGTGAATGCTCAGAAGAAAGAGAAGTGGCTTATGAATGTTCTAAAATCATTCAATATCTTTAGCCATTAGAGAAGTGCAACATTAAAATTATTTTGAGAATCTATCCCAAATCCAGTCAGAATGGTTATCATCAAGAAAACAATTGACAACAATTTCTGAAAAGAATATGGGAGAGGATTATGTTTATTGACTGTCGATAGAAGTGTAATTTGATATAACCTTTATGGAAATCAGTAGTGATTTTGCAAAAACTAAAAACAAAGCTACAGAGGTATAAAACAAACCTCATATATGTTCCAGATATAAAGGAACCGATACACTCCATATTCATTGCTGCTCCATGACTAGGAAATTGAAAAAGTCTAAATGTCTTATCAACTGACCACTACATAACAAAGATGTGGGACATGTACATGATTTAATTCTATTTATCAATAAAGAAAAAAAACTAGAGTAATGAAATTAATAGGAAATAGATGCAACTGGAAAATGTTACATTGTATAAGGTAAGCCAGATATGGTTTTATGTTCTCTATTGGTGAAATTACTAAGGCCACTCCACGTAGTTAAAAGGAGATTTATTTAAAGGCGTAACTCACAAATGAAGGGATAGGTAGATGATGGGTTCTGGAAGAGACGCAGCGCAGTCCGGCAGTGTTCTCTGGAGAACTTTCCTCCCTCTACCTCTCGCGTCCAGGTCCAGGAAACAAGAGAGCGCCGTGCATCCCGATCTCAGGTCTTCAGGCCCTCCCTTGGCCCCGCCTTGTAGGCGTGATAGTTACGGAAGCCTCATTGGGTGTTGGAACTTCCAGACCAAAGCTGGAGTGGCTACCCACTACAGTTCTCTCTCAAACATGATCCAAGATTTCAAAGTTTAGACTTTACTGTTAAAAGTCAGAATGAGTTTTTGTAGAAGTCAGGAAGTAAAAAAGGAGCCATGAGAGGAGGGTTCACACACATGTGGTATGTAAGTAGGGGAAGAATATGAGAGAAACTAATATTTAAACAGTGGTAACAGAGGGAAATGAAGTAGCGGCGTGATACAGGGATGGGTCATTAAAAACGAAGGCTGTAGGAATGAGCCTTGCAGAAATACACTGTTTCACAATCTAACTAAGAGAAGGACTGGATTGTAAACGTTTGGAGGAGCTGGAGAGATGGCCGAGAGGATGAGAATGCTCAATGTTGTTCCAGAGGGCTTGAGTTTGGTTTTTAGTATCCACATTAGGTGGCTAACAACTGTCTTTAGCTTTGGATTCAGGAGATATGAAGACTATTCTCTGTTTGGACACATACATGCACACACATACACAAAATAATAAAAATGAATAAATCATTGGAACTTAAAGATCACCTAGTGTTTAAGAGCACTTGATGCTCCCCCAGAGCACTTTGGTTCAGTTCCAAACACCTACATAGGGGCTCAAAACCACCTGCAACTGCAGTTCCAGGGAATGCAACTCTCTCTTCTAATTTCCATCAGTACTAGGCACAGACATAGTTTACATACACACATCCAGACAAAACACTCATGTGGTGATATATTGTGTACCTTAACATATTGTGTACCCTAATAAACTTATCTGGGAATCAGAGGACAGAGTCAGCCACTAGATTAGACATAGAGGCCAGACAGTGTTGGCACACACTCTTAATTCTATCACTTTGGAGGCAGAGATCCATTTGGATCTCTGTGAGTTCAAGGCCACATTGGGAACAGAGCCTGGCAGTGGTGGCACACACCTTTAATCACAGCACTTAAGATCTCATGCCTTTGCTTGGAAAGCACACATGCTTTAATCCCAGGGAGTGATATGACTGGGTGGAGAACGGTACATAAGGTGTGAGGAGACAGGAACTAAGCAGCAGTTCAACTGAGACCCTCAGGAGTGAGGACTCAGAGGCTTTCAGTCCTAGGATTTCATGGAAACAGGATCAACTGAGGAATGGTGAGGTGAGGTTGACTGTGGCTTGTTCTGATCTTTCAGTTTTCACCCCAATATCTGGCTCCGTTTTTTTTTTTATTAATAAGACCATTTAAGATTCATGTTACACACTCATACACATAAAATAAAAATAAATAAAAGTTTATGGAATATTTCACATGGATGGATAATGATGTCAATAGACACTATGAGTTTTTTAATAAAACTTCTAGTCCTAGGTTTTTGGCTAGGAACCCCTCAGAGGCTCTCAAAGCACTATGGTGCTTTTTCATTGCTTTTTTACCCACAAAACCTTGATAAGACTCTATTGCTGAAGACACAACATTCTGGATACAGCACACAGATGAATCAACTTGAAATGGAGCTGGAAAGTTTCTCCCCACAGGCTCATTTCAGAGTGCTGCACATTGCTTTGCAGTCTGCTAGAAAAATGTACTTGCTGAATTTGTGCTATGATGATTTTGCATGTAATCTACTGTTTTCTGATTTGATTTGAAGCCTACTTCATGGAAAGGGATGTATACATCTTATTATGAACATGAGCAAAAATAAAATTATATGGCTTGAAAGTCAGAGGCCCTAGTGAGGAACTTATTAGTGATGTTATAACAGACAGAACCACAGCCAAACTGATTTTTAAATAATTATAAATAATTAAATAAATAATTATGTTTGTATCCCTGTAGTAGTGTTGCTCTCATTCTTGGTCAAAGAAGCATCCTTTGGCAGTAGGCCATGGTTAATATAGAACTCATACCTGGCCAATGTGTTGAGAAATTATGGCTGGTGAGTGCTCACTTCACCTATATACAGGACATATATATCAGATACTTTAGTGCCAAAGAACATCATGGCAAAGATAGTGCAAAGACAGTAACATCTGGCAGATTGGAAAGATGGTTATGGATGGTTGCTGTCTTCTGGATAGGACATGGTCAATAGAACCATGAACACCCAGTAGCTATGGCTTATATTAAAATTATTATACAAAAGACATATAAACATGAGATATGGCAGTAGGAGGCAGCTAAATGAGCAGAAGGAAGAGACCTGCAGGTTGCAAAGGGGATATGAGAAAGTAATCAGGTCTTAATATGTTTATAATACATTGCATACATGTATGGATTTTCAAAAGCTAAATAAAATGTTTCAAAACCATAAAAACATAGTACTATGAAGATTTTTCAAGCACTTGTCAATCATAGCCACATTTCTAAGTGTTTCACATGTATCATATAATTCAATTTTCATGACAATCATAAAGGTGAATATTACTATTATCTGATTTTCATATCAGAAAAGGAAAACAGAAACAATGAATACATTTGCCAATATCTCATAAAGTAAGTCTAGAAATGGATTCAAACCACACACCTGTGATCAGAGAGCCCATGTCCTAAGTGTTGTCAGGTAATCAGAACATCTAAACTCGGTCTATTACATTCAGAGGCATTCTGATTTGCAAGGGAGAAAATAAAACATGAAAAGGCATCTTTAGTGATCAAAAGAATATTAAACACTAAAATTATGTCAGAAAACTCTAAAGGTGAACACAGCAGGGGTTGGACTTTTGTCACTAGGTGACAAGTTTAATGTTTTATAGAGCTATTCAGTTCATAGTATTAGTTTAGGGATAAGTAAATTACAGTTATAGAATATTGAGTGATCAAAGACCTCAGATAATGCTTTTGTTATGTAGAAGCACAGTCTGCTCCCATGTAGTTCAGACTATCTAGAACTAACCCTGTAACTGAATATGATGCTTAACTGATCTTCCTACCTCCAATCTTTGTATCTCTTAAAAGGATGCTGTTTTAAAGGAACATAACAGCAGTAAGGAGGGCATGAGATTCTGGAAATGAAGAAAGAAGAACAGAGAGGGCCAAAGATGGAGGTGGCCCAGATCATGCATTTATGCTATGGCTACCATATAAGTGATTCCTCTCTCTCATCAAGAGCCAGATTAAGTGGACTCAGGCTTCTTCTCTGAAATGTTGATGATAATGCTTACTTTAGCACTCTGAAGATTTCAATAGGAAAATTTAGTATACTACCTTAGGAAAAAATTTAATGATAACAAATTACATATGCAATGATTGAGTACATATTAGTAAGGGTAGAGAGAAGAATGACATTTGTTCGCTACCATTTAGAGGGTTCACTATGATAATGAATTGGGGATCAAAAAACATTGAATGCTTGGTTTACATATTGTCCCATTAAAGAAGCAGATGCCTGTGTCTCAAATTCGTCAGTATTTTAGCTTCAATTAGAGCTGCTCTGGTTACAGAAGGTGGGGGTGTTGACAAATGGAATGCAATTGTGAGAGCAGTGTACACTCTAGGCCATGTAGGAAAATGTTAAGCATCTTATGATTAGATTACTTATTATTTTCTACCTAATTTCAGAATTCTGTAGGGGCCTGGAACACATATTTAAAAGGTGTGCACAGGATGTCATTCATTAAAACCCAAGAAAACCTAGTTGGAACTTTATTAAAAATTGACTAATAGACACTCTAGATAATTGAAATGACAGCTTGTTTTGACAGCTGCAAGCAAAACTGTTCTTGTTCAAAACAGTGAATATAAATCTCTTTAATTTCCACTCAGAAGAACCATGTATAGTATTAATTTAATTCAGTCAGCTTACAGAGTGTATAGTAAAATGAAACTCCTCACTGCCCATGGAGACTAGCAATTTGAGGTCTCACCAATCATAGGGGTACATAAGATCTGGACTTGAGGGCCTTGCAGTAGAAGCAGGAGAAAGTGAAAATTCACTCAGGAGTGACCAAGTATATAAGGAATAGAACAACCTTTATAAATAACACAGTGTTATATTGGAAGATCATGAAACAGTTCCAAAGTGTTTTGTCACTGACATCCCCTAACAAGTAATATGAAATGGAAACACATTTATCACCTCCATGCCCCTGGAGGCATTTCATATTTGTATTGCAAATGCTAAGGAGTGAAACAGGAGAAATAACTGAGTTTTTTAAGTAACAAAACAAGTCAAATCCCAGGTCAAGTATAACCCACATAACACAAAAGTGTATCAGTTTCCCCTTGTTCGGACATGGCTGACTTGGTTTTATTACATTTACATCCATAAAGGAAATCATAAGGGCAAAAGTAAGTGGTGAGCAAATTACAGCTTGCCAAGTGGATTCACATCAGATTAGAAAGGAAAGTGAAATCTACATGCCAAACTCAGGATGTGTTCTTCATGCTCCCCTGATATTTATTTAATTTAATTCATTCCTTTTATTTCTTTTCAGTTTGCATCTGAGTAGTCATTTTATCTGAGACACCACAAGCTGCAATTTAAATTCCATCTTTACTAGGCTTAATGTCCTTTTACTAAAAGATTGAACTCTCACAGAAAGTAAAATCAGCCCATGAATGCGATGTGATTGTATATTGAGACTTGTCTATTTTCTATGTGGGGTAGATTGGCATAAAGCTCATTTGGTTACAATTGTACAGAGCATAGAGTTACCAGCAACAACTTAAGTTTGCTAAATGCTTCCTCCAAATGAAATCACAAAGGCCAAGGATCTTATAACACTTTGTGGAAACCCAATGTTTAACTTTCAAGTGAACCGGTTTCAAAAATCAGAGAATTGCCATTGTTTACTGTAGTCAGATCACTGTCCCAGCACAGGGCCTTTGCTTCTCTTCCTTCCCAGTTCATCCACACTGCAAACTGACCTGAAAACCACAGCAAGAAGTGTGAAAGGGGGTTTGAGATCATCTGAGTCCTTCCTATCTGCAGGAAAATCCAGTTCTTTATAAAACCCATATCTGTGCCATTAAATGTGAAAATAATCCTTGAGTTAAATTTACTAGGTTTTTTTGTTCTTTCACATTTTTGTTTTCTTTTGAGATCATAATTTAATTACAACATTTCTCATTTCCTTTAGAACCTCCCATATACCCCTCCCTATGCTTCTTCAAATACATGGCCTCTTCTTTCTGCAATTGTTATTGCATTCATTTATAACCTGTTGAGTCAATATAATGTTTCTTTTATGTATAATTTCAGGTCTGACCATTTGGCACTGGACAACCAATTAGTGTGCTCTTCCCAGAGGAGGCTCACCTCTCTGTTGCCTGTAGTTTTTGTGGGCAGCTGAGGCTTCATGGTATTTTCTATGTCTAGTTTGTGTTGTCATGTTGAGACTTTATGTGTATCACTTCTGATGTTTCTAGGAGACACAATCACACAGAAAAGTCCCTGACCCTCTGGCTCTTGCAATCTTTGTACCCCTTTCTCGGCAACATTGCCCAAGCATTAGACCATGTCAACAAACAGCATGGCACAATAACCCTACAGTGTTAGTAATGGCACACATACCTTGGCAATAATCACAAATCTCTAATTGGATTTAGTACCTGCTTAACCAGAGGTAAATGATGCCTTGTGCTGGAAACTTAACTACTCAGTGCTAGTGAAATGTGAGGAGACTCTACAATCACTAATTTACTAAACTAGCATAATCCCTAATAACAATTTGTAAACTTTTGTCCTTATGCCCCAAAATAAGTGTAGTCTTCACTTCTCATCAACAGAACTTCTCTTTACATCAGCCAGAGACCACTATAGAAAACCACAACTAAACCGACTGCAGACATGTTTTAATCACAAAACATTGATGTCTTTGTTCAGAGTACAAGATTTATGTGGCATGTGTTGAATATCTTTGTGTAAACAAGAACCATAAATTGTTGACTGGTTGATATGGTCCATGAAATGGTTCATTGTTATTAAAGTAGACAGGTTTATTTCTTTTTTTTTTAAGTGAAGTCCTGCCTAAATATTTAATATCTATTTGGCAATATACAAGGAAAATAAACTGAAATGTTTAAACATAATAGTAAGAAATGATATTGTTTATTAAGTTAAAATTTTCCCTGGTAAAAGTGAATTTTACTCAAAATTTTTAAATAATATAAAGGAGTGTGTTAATAGTGATATCAAATACACACACACACACACACACACACACACACACACACACACACACAAAATCTCCATTACTGTGTTTAGTAACAGATTTGGGAAGAATCCAAAGGTCAGCTTTCCACCTAAATCACCAAAATGCAAATAAGAATAAACAGGGAAATTGCATAAAAAGTTAGATGTGGATCAGCACCACTCTTGCACATATGAGAGAAAGACATCCACTTGATGGAGAAGCTAATCTGAAAATTTTAGGATGAAAACTACTGGCGGTTTCCGCTGATTCATTGTGGCAGTAAAATTTTGGGAGGCAAATGACTGCTGAGAATGGGGATACAATGGTGGCCTTTGACCTCCTGTTCAGTCTAATGTGTGAGATGAGTTGTGTTGGTAGATTTGCACTGATTGCATGACCCAAAAACACAATCCTGGAGTTTCCAGAGAGGTAGAAGACACATCCACCAAGTCCCAGTCCTGGGGATACTCTGCAATGATAGAGTAGGAACTAGCTTTCATAATTACTTAGGAATAATTTTGGATATTCATGATTATCACTAGTCAAAGACACAGCTAAGTCAGCCACCCTTCCCCTCCTCTGCTCCACTTTTCAAAATTATTATAAAGAGAGAGATAGGAGTAACATTTAAACCAAATCTCAGAAAGACTCTGGTAATAAGAACAGATCATCTAAGGCAGGTTTGAGTGGGTCTCCTTTTGAGAGAAGCAGGGAGAAGATTGATTTATATTTAGAACTATGCAATAAATACAAGCAAGATAATCTCAAATTAGTTATTTGCTGGAATGATACTAAAGTTTGGGTCCTATTCACTTTTAAATTCATAATCATTGAGTACATACTGTGTCTGTTATTAATCTAAATTTCATGTCTATAACTTTTAAAAATATGGTTTATTTTGTTGTTTGGATTTTATCTAATAGACAAAAAAATAACTAGTAACTTGTATTGTCTCTGAATGTAGTCAGTGCCTGACACAGGATTTAAGACAGACAAATTAATAAACAATAAATAAGTGGTTCTCTTTCAAAATGAAAAGCTCAATAGTTATTGAGTTGGACAATGATTAGAAATTTCATACCTAGCCATGATAAAAACTTTGAATTCTCAGAATAAAGTTAAAATTTACCTAAATACAAAATATAAAAACAAAACTAAAATCACAAACTCACACAATTACCTAAGTGACAGAGGGCCATGGGCTTCAAATCAGCATGAGGTGTATATCATGCCTTGAACCCTCTGAAGAAAGGCAATCCATGGCTGAGGGAAAATGACTTTGCATCCTGGTGGTTAGATTGTCTCACCTAAATGTTCACATACAAGGGAAGCAGTGACTCACATTCATACATGAAGAACTAAGTTTTGATGTCAATATAATCTTCAAGAAAAACATACTGAAATACATATTAGGGTGTTTTTAGTGGAAACCCTGTGATAAAATGACATTGTGTATATGGGAGAGCAACAGGAACTTTTACTTCAGTGAAAAGTCACACCAAAATCACAGCTGCAAGTGATCCCAGAAAACATTCTTGTTTAAACAGGAAGATGGAAGATTTCATAAGTAATCAGAATCATTAATGAGAAAGTATGGTATATGTAACAAATTCTTCATAAAGACACTAACTTGCATCTTTCTTACTCACAGTGAGAAAGGGAAATGAGAAATTAAAGCTAAGAAAACAAAATAATAAGTATGACATTACTAGAAAACTAATAACCTATGCTGAGACATAAAGATCATCTCATATTGATGTTTTCTCATTTTTTGTTTGTATGGAAAATATTAGGGATGAAGCTTCTTTGCATATGCAGCTGCACTTCTTACAGATACTTATACATTGCATTTTAATAAGTGATTTTCAATTCAGTCAATCAATGGCAAAGTGCACTTTAGAATTATTTGCAGGAAAAAAAAGAAGATAAATTAAACCTCCAGTAGATATAATGTGTCTTGACAATTTAAGTGTAAATAAATAAAAAAGAAATTAAAAATTGATATCATATAAGAAAGCTATCAATGCTGTTTTCCTTGATATGAAGTCAATACACTTTACTAAAGATTTTTTTAAATATCAAATAGATGCTAAAATACATAATTTAAAATTCAAATGTTGGTACTAAATAACTTAAACTGAGGGATATATTTTGATCAAAGAGTTGACCAGCACTGATAAATCAAAGAAATATGACAGAACATATTGTATAGAAAAGACACTTTCAATGTCAAATGTAATGAAAATAGAAACTATGAAGAATATAGGTTGGAATGCTGATGTGCCTGCTTTGTGTCATTTTCATTGAATTTTATTATCTGAAATTGTACTATTATGAATGTGTAATGCAAAAAGTATATTAATGAATATAACACACATCTTTATAATTATCTAGACCATTATCTGAATAGTGAGATGCAGAATAAAAATCAGCATTGACATACCTGGAAAGGTCATACCTTTGGAATGCATACCTTTGGAAGCAGGAAGTCCAGAAATGAATGAGCAAGGCTCAGTGTCTCATATGATATTATCAGTTATTGACTCATTCCTGATTTTTTTAAGATTTTATTCTAAATAATAATATGGTTAAGTTTCAGCCATGGCTCCAGCTTCATGTTCAACCATCAAGCAATCCCAGGTACCAGTATCACCACAGTAATCCAGCAATTGCACAAATAATCTCCTTACAGAATCCCATTGGATCAACCAATGGAAACAGTCATGAAATTATTTTATTTTGTGACTGCCTAATGCTGTTACATCTTAGAGAAGGCAAATAGTACTCTTGTTCAATAATATAGAGTGCTGGTTCTAAGACTTGAATCATTAATGTTTACCAAAATGTTTCTTATAAATGTGTTCAGTGTTCTATATATTCAGAGCTGAAATAGGACCACCCCTCTCTCATTCCATTGGTCACTGGGCTGTATTTAGAGTTGGAAATGAGGTCACCATTGTCAATCTAACTGGGTTAATTGTAGGGCAGGGTTTGCTGGGCAGATCATGATGGACATTGATAGGTAGATATGTCTAAGAAACTGTAAAGAAGTAGAGGAGACACATGAAGATGTTGATGCTGTAAGAAAAGGTCAATAAACAACAGAAATGTTATTAGAGAGGGTCAGAAGAAGAAAAAAAGAGAGATAGGTGCAGTCTGGACTCTGCCTTCTCATGTCTGGTTCTAGGTCCTTATGAGTTACTGTTCTCATTACAATTTTAGATCTCTGATAAAAAGACCCATGGTGCACACCTTTAATCCAGCACTCAGGAGGCAGAATCAGGTAGATCTCTGAGTTTAAGGTGAACAGTCTGGTATAAAGAGTGAGTTCCAGGACAGCCAGGGACACAGAGAGAAACCTTGTCTTGAAAGATTTTAAAAAAGACCAATTTAGCCGGACCGTGGTGGCGCACGCCTTTAATCCCAGCACTCGGGAGGCAGAGACAGGTGGATCTTTGTGAGTTCAAGGCCAGCCTGGTCTACAGAGTGAGATCCAGGAAAGGCGCAAAACTACACAGAGAAACCCTGTCTCGAAAAACCAAAAAAAAAAAAAAAGACCAATTTTTATCATCTTTTATTGGTTTTCTTTTGGGTAGGTTAGTTGAATGATTATTTTTGCTTGTATAAGTTTGCAATAGGCTATCATGAACAGTATGTAGGATCCAATGTGAAGTTTGCTCCTGTGCTATAGAATGGGTAAGTTATAAAGAAGTTACAAGTGTAAATAAAAATAAAGTTGTTACCTCTGTTTAGTAAGAAAAAAATGACTCAATTACTTCATTGTTTTTACTTTTAATTTATATGTCATTCATATTTTCTGTGATTTATATGCTGAAAAATATAGCAAGATTTTCTACTAATGGTTTTCCGTTTTTGTTAGATCCTAGCCTGCTTGCTATACAATGAGACATCATACTGAATGTTGGGAATGTCTTCTAGGAAAGGTCAAAAAGAGAAGTTGCTGTCCACAATGAAGCAGCAAATGTGGGTACTTGTTCTTCGCCATCAATCATATGAAGGAAGATGGGCATATCATATCCAAGTGTGAGGAACAAGCGAAACTGTGCCATTTGCCTTGAAAATAACAGGAGAGGAGAGAGTGTATGCTCTTTGTGCTTTTCTCCTTTTGACACAAGATCTAAATAGATCCAATGTGCACATCAGATCCTTCCCTTACACCAGAGCATCTCAGACAAGTTATGGACTTTTTACTTTATTTCTTTCTACTTTATATTGTCATCTGTCAAGGAAGTTCTGTGGGACAACAGTGAAGTCTGTTACTGAGAGGAGAGCAGGTGCATTTCTTGGTTCAGAAAAAGTTACTCAAAAATCTTGGCTGTTCTAATTTTCATGGTGATGAGATCAGTTTATTCTCATTAAGGCATATCTATGAAAAAAGCCCCAAATAACCTGAATGTGATGTATACAAAAAAGAAAACAGAACATTTATGAGTACTTGTATTTGTTAATTTCAAGTTTAGAATGATACCAAGACATAGAAACAGGAGATGTGAGGATGGACGATAGGAACATTATAACAGAGACCAGTAGAGGGGAGAGAGGCATTATCAAAGTGAATCAACTCAGAAGCCACCTGTTTCAGAACGAAAAGTCTTGCTTCTATATTTTACTACATATATAACCTTTAACTTTGTAAAACACAAAAAGAAATATTTGACATGTCCCTTATATCTTTGTTTCATTTTTTCCCTAACTATATTTATGCAATCTTCCTTTAATGTCATAAGAATTACAATATTTTCTCCTTAACAAGGTTAGTACCCTTTCTGGAACGCTCTAAGACTTAGGAACATTCTAAGGCAGAGGTTGTAGAGAAGTGTGAACATCCTCTCCCCTACTTGAAGAATAACAAGCGGTGTCAGGGACATAAAGCCACTCTTACCTGTCCCCTACTCTCTGTTTCTCTTTTCACATGAAACATTATTTCATATTGAGATTTATGCACAATGGTGATTTCTAGTATTAACATTTTTGCATTCCAAATTTCTGAGTCCTTATTTCTGAGCCCATGTTTAGTTGAAACATCTTAATCAAATCTCCAGTGTATCTTCTTCAGTAGTATATTCCACACAGATTCTAAAAATGCCAGAAGAGTCATAGGTTGTCTCTAAATTATTGTTTTTCCTGTGGTGACAATGACATGTTTTATACAAATTTACCATATAAGCTAGACACTAGAAAAATCTAATTAGTAAG
>CABHPH010162502.1:0-66245 GCA_902168325.1 Peromyscus nudipes | reverse complement strand
AAAAAAAAGTGTTAGCACTAATAACCACATGATAGAGTCAATGACTAGGCTGTTTTGAGATTTCCTCTGGTAAAAGAATTAATTTGAAATCTTTCTTTTAGCCTCAGGCAAACTTTTTGGACAAAGGAAAAAGGCAGCTATATTATTCATCAAAATATCACAAGACCAGTTTCTAGGCCACAAACCAAAATTCTTCTCCTCTGAAATCTCTTGAGCTGGATCCCCACAGTTCAAATTCATGTCAGCACCACTGTCTTCCATATTCCTACTAGGATGGCCCATTAAGCCCCATTTAAAGCATTCAACTCTCTTTCTAATCCATAGCTCCAAAGTCCATATCTTTACAAACAAAAACATGTTTTGGCCTATCATAGCAATACCCCAGTCCCAGGTACCAACTTCTGCCCTAGTTAGGGTTTCTATTGCTGTGAAGAGACACTATGACCATGGCAACCATTATAAAGGAGAACATTTAATTGTGGCTGGTGTACAGATTCAGGTTTGGTCCATTATTGTCATGGTGAGGGAACATGGTGGCATGCAAGCAGACGTGGTGCTGGAGAAGGAACTGAGAGTTATGTATCTTGATCCATAGGTAACAGGACGTGTTCTATGTGTCACACTGAGCATGTCTTGAACAAAGGAGACCTCAAAACCCACCCTACAGTGACACACTTCTTCCAACAAAGTCATACATACTACAAGAAAGCCACACCTCCTAATAGGGCCACTCCCTATGGGGACCATTTTTTTTTCAAACTACCACACATACATTATAATTTTATCCACTTTCCCCATTGTATTTGTTTTCATCCATTGAATTCCCCCTAACACTTACTATATGCTCAGGTATGTGGCCATCCACTGGAGTATGTTAGTTTTACTGGAAATCAGACATTTAGAAAGAAAAACTAACTATCCCTCTTATCAGTTATTAATTTGCTAATAAGTCCTCAGATGGGAATGAGTTTGCCATACACCTCTCCTCCCACCCCATGCTAGGATTTTTCCAGCTTGAACTTGCACAGGTCTTATGTATGATGTTGCTACTGCTTCATATGTGCAACTGCCCTGTTGGATCTTGCTTTTTTTTAGCCATACACTAACTCTAGCTCTTACAGTCTTTCTACCCACCTCTTCTGCCACGATCCTTGCATACTGGGAGGGGAGATACAATGAGGATGTCCTATTTGGGGCCAAACTCTCTAATATCACTTATTTCTGCACCTTGACCAGTGTGAGTCTTAGCATTAATTGCCAGCTACTGCAAAAAGAAGCTTCTCGGATGAAGTTTTACTGATCCACTAATCTATGGATATAATGAGAAATCATAAGGAGTCCATTTACTACACGATTCCATTAGCAGAATAATAGTGGTAGGTTCTTCCCTTGGGCCAATGATCTGTCTAGCCAAGGTTCTTGGCCTTAATGACTGTGTCAAGTATGGGTTTCATCTTGTGGAGGTATACTTAAATTCAAGCAGATACCGTTTGTTTTATTCCAAGGTGTTTGTACCAGCATTGCACCAGTAGGTATGTTACAAGGCTTGTCATTATTGTTGCTCCATATACCAGGCATGCCATTATTTTAATTTGATACTCTAGGCATATCATTATTGTAGCTCTCAAGGTTCACAACTAGGCAAGATTGAAAGTTACTTTCATCCTCTAATACTGTGCAACTATGCACAGCACACCTTCCTGCACTATTATTACTGTAAATATAATGCTAAATTTTTTCATATTAGCTTTGTATCCAACTTCCTTATTAAATTTGCTTATTAAATGTTCACATTGTCTTAACTTGTTCTTCCTTAAGTTATCTAACTAAGTAACTAGCATTATTATATTCATATCTATTTCTCAGTACTTACTGCAATTATTTGTGCTTTCTTGTCTTATTGTGGTTAATGTAATGAAAAAAATCTTGTTTAAAATATTACAGAGAACAGAAAACTTGTACCTTGGGTGAATAAATAAAGACAGAGACAGAGTATTCTAATAAAACAAATAATTTTTACTAATAATAAACAAAAATTTAGCAATGCTTCAGTTAAATCATGTATCATCACATACTGAAAGGTAATAAGAAAGATGTATGTTGTATAGTATCATTACTTTGTCTAGGAAGGGAGTCAAATTGCCTACCGAAATATCCCAATGGACTAATTTCTATTAGAAGCAACCCTGTTCTTTGGATCAGGGTAAATAACAAGATGGGTTTGGAATATGTTGTTACAAGAAAACAGAAATACTTTGAAAATGCGTACAGTATATTTTAATACATGCAACTAAGCTGAAAACATGAAGGCGTTCCTACTGCTTCAAACTGAACTAAAGGAGAAAGAAACACTTGGATTAGAACAAGTTGTGCTTTGAAAAACAGGTTTCCTTTTATTAAGACTAAAACAAAATGGATAGACACTGGATAGCTTTTTGTCAACTTGAAGCAAACCAGGGTCATAAAGGAAAAGGAAATGGGAATTGAAAAATACTTCCATCACATTGGCCTGTATGCATGTCTACAGGACATTTTCTTGATTTTGATTTATGGGAGAAAGCTCAGTCCATTGTGGGTGATGGGCAAATGGTCCTGGATTGTATGAAAAAGCAAGCTGGGTAAGCCATGGACAGCAAGAAAGTAAGCATGGCCTCTGCTTCAATTTCTGACTATAGGTCTCTGCCCTGACTTCCCTTCTTCATGGACTACAAGCTCTTTGCTGAAATAAATCCTTCCCTCCCTAAACTGCTTTTTGTCATGGTCTTTATCATTGCAGTAAAAACCAGACTAGGGTACAAAGGAATTGCCTGATATTTGTAATTGTACACAGAAGTAATGATTCTTTGGGGTATTATATTTATTTACAGATGGAATAATATCAAAATTTGGCAAAGAAATGGGTATCAAGAAAACTTCATATAATTTCTGAGGAATAAAAAATAATGTAAAAGTCTGAGGCAGGTGCATCTGTTTTTGCCAGTGTACTGATCATCATTTACTATGCTGGATAACTTGCTGCTCTTCATTCTGAAACTAACTAAAAGGAAAAAGAAGGGTATGCCAAACTCTTCCTTAGGAAGATTCTATATAAAATACCGTTCTCTTGAGAGAAGTCTATTAACTTATGAGGTCACTGTGAAAATGAAGGCTGTTTTGTACTAGCTTGTTTTGTTGGACAGACACTCTACTACTAAACTTCACAAAGAATTTTCTTTAATATTTTTCCAATCATCAAACACATACTAAAGCAGACTATGAAATGATTATTGTGAGTGTTTCAAAAGTACTAGAATATGCTGCAAGTCATAAGAGACCACATTCATTATAAAAGATTTTAACTTGGTGGAAAAATTTATTCATGAGTTATATTGGGCAATAAGAAAATTGTTTGATAAATTATAGAATTTGACATAAAATATGCCAATTATCTTTAAATAAATATTATTTTAAAACTAAGAATTTAGTGGTAAAATATTAGAAATTTCCTAAACCATCACCTCTCATATTCAAGAAATCCTTCTTGGCTTTCTAAAGTATTGGTTCATTTGTTAATGGATGCTGGATAACTTTCAGTATGTGGTCTTGTTTTGTATCTTTTTTATGCCTTGCTTTCATGTACATTGACTTTTATAATTTAACATATTGACATGGTGAATGCCTTTTCTAAATATTTCCTTTCCTAAACCATGCTTTCATTTTTGAGATAAGATAAAATTTGATGATGGTTTACTAACATGTTAATGTGTTCTTATTGTGTTTGTGCTTTAACTTTTGTTGAATTAATGAAGTCTTTGTCTTACGTTTTCTATGCTTGTCAACTTTTTTAGTGATTTTTCCTTAGCATGCTTTGTGTGTGTGTGTGTGTGTGTGTGTGTGTGTGCATATGCATGTTATATAAGTACATGTTCCTGTGGATATGTGCAGGTGCACAAGGTGTGCTTGTGAGTAGGTGTACATACATGCATGTACATTGAGGTCAGAAGTCAATACCAAGCATCTTAGATCTCATGGCTTGTGTGGTAAGTACATTATTATTAGTTCCAACAGTCAACTTGGATCCCCTAGGAGGACTAATGAGGAATTTTGTATGTTAGGTTAGCGTGTTGGTGTTTTTAGTTTTTTTTGTTATTGTTGTTTTTAATTTTATTTTATAATTTAATTTAATTTTACATATCAGCCACGGATTCCCTTGTTCTTCCTCCTCCCGTCTCCCCTGCCTTCCCCCCAATCCACCCCCCATTCCCATCTCCTCCAGGGCAAAGACTCCCCTGGGGATTGAGTTCAACCTGGTAGATTCAGTCCAGGCAGGTCCAGTCCCCTCCTCCCAGGCTGAGCCAAGTGTCCCTGTATAAGTCCCAGGTTCCAAACAGCCAGCTCATGCACTGAGGACAGGTCCCGGTCCCACTGCCTGGATGCCTCCCAAACAGATCAAGCTAATCAACTGTCTCACTTATCCAGAGGGCCTGATACAGTTGGGGGATCCTCAGCTATTTGTTCATAGTTTATGTGTTTTAATTCATTGGGCTATTTGTACCTGTGCTTTTTCCAACCTTGTTCTCAACAATTCTTGCTCATACAAACCCTCCTCTTTCTTGCCAGTTGGACTCCTGGAGCTCCACCTGGGGCCTGGCCATGGATCTCTGCATCAGATTCCCTCAGTCATTGGATGAAGTTTCTAGCACAACAATTAGGGTGTTTGGCCATCCTATCACCAGAGTAGGTCATTTCGGGCTGTCTCTCGACCATTGCCAGTAGTCTATTGTGGAGGTATCCTTGTGGATTTCTGTGGACCTCTCTAGCACCCTGCTTCTTCCTATTCTCATGTGGTCTCCATTTACCATGGTCTCTTATTCCTTGTTCTCCCCCTCTGTTCTTGATCCAGCTGGGATCTCCCACTCCCCTAAGCTCTCTTTCCCTCCACCCTTGTCCTTCATTACCCCCACTCACGTCCAGGTTGTCCATGTAGATCTCATCCATTTCTCTGTTTTTTTTTTTTTTAATTTGGTTAATTGAGCTGGGAAAACTCACCATGAATGTGGGTGGCACAATTTCATTGGCTGGGAATGGGGAAGGCAAGCTCTCTGTTCCTGACTATGGAAATGATATGACAACCCCCCTCAACTTCCTGCCATGATGGACTTCATAAAAGAAACATGGAATAAAATCAACCCATTCTTTCCTAAGTTGCTTTCTTTGGGGTATTTCATCACAGCAACAGGAAACAAACCTGAGACTCAAGCTCATCTATCACCCTAGCCTCCCAACGCTGTTCATTATCTATATTCATGGCGTTTATAACACTTTCATACCTGCCTATAAAGTTCTGTGGCCATTACTATTGTGTATCCTGCCCACTTTCCCACAATCATATTTTTTTAAAGATTGCCCATATGAAGCTGAGCACATGACACTATTCACTCTAAACCTCACTATTTCACTTATCACATTATCTCTAGCTCCATACATGCTCCTACAAATAACATTGCTTTGTTTGCAACGGCAAGATAAAACTACATCGTGTGGGATAGGGATGGCCATCCAGCTCTTATGACTCCAGGCCTAGCTCTCCCACCTGCCTCAGGCCTTGATGGGGGGTGGGCATCTCTCCCTCACCCATGCTCCCACAAGACAGAGGAGTGATGGGAACGGCTCTCTCATACTCACGACATTGGGACTGCTTTACTCACACCTCTGCCAAAAGGGTCAACTCTACTGTGCTGTCCAGGTGAGGTGTAGGGACTACTCTCCTGAGTGTTGTTGGTGGTGGTAGAGGGGGCGGGCAGGGACAGTTCTCCCATCTGCCTCAGCATTGATGGGAAGGGGAGGCCATGCTGCCACTAGACAGGTGAGTAGTTGGTACAGCTCTCCCATTCTCACACCTTTGGGTGTGAGGTGGGGATAGCTAACCCATACCTCTGCCAACAGCCTGGGCTTTATTGTACTGTCCAGGCGAGGTGCAGGACCTACTCTCCCAAGTGTTTTAGTTGGTGGGAGACAAGAATAGATCTACTGCTCTTATGATGTTAAGACTAGTTCTCTCACCTGCCTCAGATGTTGATGGACAGAGAACTGTCTCTGCCCCTCACCAGCTGCAAAACTCGGGAGGGTCAGCCCTGCACCTGCCTGGGCGGCACAGTAGAGCTGACCTTGTTGGTAGAGGTGTGGGTGAGCCAACCCTGATGTTGTGAGAATGGGAGAGCTGTCCGCATTACTCATCTGTCATTTGGCAGCATGGGTGGGGGGATGGCCACCCACCCATCAATGCCCGAGGCAGGTGGAAGAGTGAGTTGTCCCTGTGGTCATAAGAGCAGGAGAGCCATCTCTGCCACGCATCAGCTGCAGCACCCAGGAGAGAGGCCCCTAAACCTTACCTGGGCAACACAGTAGAGCTGGTCCTGAAGGTGTAGGTGTGAGAGAACCAACATGAAAGCCAGAGAACTGGTCCCGCCCCTTGCTCACAGGCTGCAAGGGGTGAAGTACACAGGGCAATGTTGGAGAGCTCACCCTGGTGGCGAAGACAGGGAAGAGCTGGCATTCTGACCAACTCTGCAACCACCCAGGCCCAGAACCAGGATTATGTGTTGGCCACCCCAACATCCATCCATCTGTGATCTGCTGGAGGACTGAAGCATGGGGGTGAGAGTGGGCAACCCTGTGCTCAAACCGGTGGACCCAGGGCTTCAGGTTCTTCATGACACAGGTCACATGGCAGCAACAGGATGTTCAGGAAGAGTTCCAATAAGGCCCCAGAGTCGATGGTACAGCAAAGACTAGGGGCCTTTCACTAGACAGACGATTCTTTGTAATAAATGCCTGCATGGAAAAGTGTATGGATAAAGGGGTTCATGTGTGACTCACTGTATCACACTGCATCTTCCATGACAAGATTTTCCCCCTCTTCCTCATCCCCTTTTTTTCTCTTAAATTTTATTTTTTTGAGGGGGGGGGAATGGGTGGGATCGGAAGGCTTGATGTGTAAGAATAAATAAAAAATAAAAAAACACACCATGTACATCAGTTAGGTTTCCTTTGTGCCTTCTCCCATGATAGGTACCTGGACTGCCTTTGTGACTTTGCTACTGTGAATACTGCTGAAACCTATGTGAAAATGCGGCTATCCCAGTGGGGTATGAACTGGAGCCCTTCAAGTGTACAGACAGAAGAGGTACTACTGAATCATAGGGTCGTTTTAGTTGCAGGTTTTTGAGGATCTCCCACACTGGTTTCCACAGTGGCTGCATTAATTTATATCACCAGCAGTAATATGTAAAGGATCCTCTTTGCACTGATCCTCATCATTATTTATTCTTCCATTTACTTAATGACCTCAGTTCGAATAGAATGAAAGAGATTTGGATAAACACTTCACTTGTTTTCCACGGGAAATTTTTAACTTCTCCTTTTTCTTCATTTGTTTTCTTTGTGAATAAAGTCTTCTGTAGCCCAGGCTGTCCTTGAACTCCAATTTTCTTGCTCATGCCTTCCAAGTGTTGGATTAAAGTTAGACACCAAAATGCCCACTTTAACACCTCCATGGATTTCTCTAGCAACACTGGGGGCTATGCTGGCTTTCATCTCCATCTTGAGTATATTTGCTGACTTGTTTTTTTTTTCTTGTGAAATCATTTCATCACTATTTATTTTTCTACAACTGCTGTGCAACCAACAACCCCCAAATCTAGTGGATTAAAACAAAGCAATAATTTACTGTGCTCACTAATCTGCTATTTGGGTAGGGATAACTTGGATGGCTTGTGTTGGCTCCATATGGCATTAGATTATGGAAGCTGCTGAAGCTGAATGGTCTATTTCCAAGATAACTTTCACATGGCTGGTAAGCTCTCTACTGGGGCCTGAGCCTGCACTGTTGGACAGAAGCCTTGGTTAGTCTCTGTGTGAGTATCCTGAATTCAATAGTGCCTAATACATCAGGTCCAAGTACAGTGTTCCAAGAGACAGGAGAATCTATAATTCTGAATCCAGGTGAAAAGAATCCCATTTCCTCCCCTAGTCTGTTGGTGAAATTGTCATGGAACTCTCAGGAAACAGTCATAGACACTGTGAGACTGTTAAGGAGTCTTAACTACCAAGGCGATGACCTTATAAGACAGTGTTCATACAGATATGTTACATTTACATTTGTATGCTAAAGCAGGGTTTCTACTTCTGTTTCCATTGTTGCTTATTTTCCTTTCTCTCCAATCTTTATCTTGTACTTTCTTCAGAAAAATGAGTCAAATTTTAGCTTACCTGGTTATCTTTTGTAGTTCTGCTAGTTCATTAACCTCTATCTTTTCATTGTTTCATTTAAATTTAACTGTCACTTTAATTTCCTACTTAGGTTGACTCCTCTTTTGATGCACATATTTATAGAGTTGAATTTTCCCTGTGTAGAACCACAGAAAGGAACATCATAGCACTATATGTGGATATGTGGATATGTGTACATGAACGTGTATGCAAATGTGCAGTGTGTGTGTGTGTGTGTGTGTGTGTGTGTGTGTGTGTATCAGTTCACTCAAATAACCGGCCATTGAGTCTTCAGTAGGATTCCAAAACTGGCAACCTGTCAGCATGTTGCTGGGTGCATTAAGCATGGCCCCTAGAAAGAACCCTTTTGACTTTCTTTTGTTTATCCCAGACTCACCATTTGTACCTTTTCTCTTTGCTGAATGGGCTTGGTTCTGTTTTACATTTTTATTCACAGTGGTAAACACATCCATGTGCTGATTCCTGTGAGTATTCTCAGCAAATTGTTAATAAAGAGGGTCATCTTTACCCCCAACACAGCTATAGTCTACCTATCTAGAGATACGATTTATTCATAATGACCTAGTACTTCCTAACCTATAAATGATGCTTTCATGAACTCATTATGTATTTAGAACGATGTCATAAACGTGTATTTTTTCTTTCAAATATTTTATTATCAACTTCTAATCCTGTTGTCTTGTTGTCAGAGAGCTGAAATATATCATCCCTTTGATAATTTTGAGACTTACTTTGAAGTAAAATGTATGTTGTTTTCATAAATCATTCTGTTATGCTTCAAAATGTCTGCTACTAAGCCATTAGTTATATACATGTGTGTGTGTGTGTGTGTGTACATATATATATATATAATGTGTGTATGTGCAAATTATAAAAATATGTACTTCAAGGAAGACAAATTACTTGAGATCTCTCTGAAATAGCTAGAAAAAAATTCCTCTTGGTAGTTATCAGCAAGATGTACCTGACCTCCATTATTACACTTCTTGGATGGAGATCGGGCACTTCCTAAACAATTCAGAGGCATAAGAGACCAAAAGTCAAAGAAAATCACCCCTAGTTTTAAGGAAGTAGAGCAATTCCAGGGCTGACCGAATACAACTATGATGATTCTGGCTTCCTGTAGCCTGAGGCAGCTGATTCCCTGAAGGCCCAGGTGCTAAAGCTCTCTCCCTCAAAGGGCTGACTCCTGAGTATAGCATCAGATCCCATCTCTCACAGCAGAATTCAAACCAGATCTCTTCAAGGATTTTAGGAACACTGTCTGTTAGACCTCCTTTGTTCAAAAATGGAAGAAAACATTAAATATAGTGGACACGCATGCTGATGCTGAGAAATAAGTAATTAACAAGACTCCACAGGATGTGGGATGGTATACCAAGTATGAGATAGTAGTACATGGTGATCATGCTGCCCTCTAAGGAAGGAAGCAGGCTGGTGTGGCCAGAGTTTATCTACATCCTTTCTGCTCTCATATTTCATGTGGGAGTAGTTTCCCTCAGGGCCTTAATTGTTTGCAAGACCCCTCAACTGTGTTGCACCCTGAGGAGTTTAGACAAAGTTGCATCCACATGGGGGCCTTCCCTAGTGCTGAGGCTTGTTCACCATGTATACTACACGTGTGTGCTGCATTACTGTCGTAGTAAAGCTATTTACCTGAAAAGCAAGACAGAATCTCACACAGTGCGTTGAGTTCCCACTGGACCTCCACGGTCACGGTTGTTTTAGTCCCCCAAATCAAGCTTATTAATTCTGTTCTCCGATAATCTCCATCTTTACTGCTTTGGGGCTGCTGGTTTTATTGATCAATGGAAGCGAAGGTGGCAGTCTGTCAAAGGGGTATGGCTTTATTGTTTTCTTGTGTTTTTGTCAAACAAATATTTAAAGCCATGAGTCACACGGAATTATAGACTTAATCTTCGTGGTATATGAACATTTCATTGATGTGTCCTGATCCTCCTCATCTCCAATAACACTTGTGGGTTTGAGTTTGGCTTTCTTGACTCTTGTATTTTGTTCCCACTAGAGTCTACCTGATACAGCACCGAAATGGGCACACATCTTTGTGTGGAAGTTATTTACCTGTTACTGCTTTTGCGACCTTATAACTTTCAATGCTTCTTTGTTCTGGTATTTTACGTCTTAAACACAGCAATTGCATTGTGTTTTCCAATCTGAAAATTGCACTCTTCTAATCTGGAAAGTTTGTCTTTCACCACAACAGCTTCCTTCCATGGACTATTTTCTGCCACAACATGGCTCACTTCCTTCTACTTTGTCTCATGTCTTGTATAATTATGAAGAGAGTCAAGATTTTCGTTGTTGGCTCCTGCTTAAAATATTCCTCCACTAGTTAAGGAACCTATCCTGCTCCCATGATTTAGGTATTATTCTAACAGTTTAACATCCTCGCTTAAGGATGTTTTCGTTTTAAATAACATTGTTTCCTCCCAAGTAAGATATTCAAACTCTATATTTATAACATTTCAAATACAGTGACGTGCTTCAAAAGTCAAACATTGTGTTTTCTAATACTTCATTTCTATCTTGTCTATCCCCTCACGCAGATAGCACTAGTTCTGTTATTGCTGAGACAGCTGCTGTCAACCTTGAATGAGTGCATTTTCTGTCTCCAAATAGGTTCCATGTACTAGGACCTTTCTTCCCTAGTGAGGTGCTAAAGTGATCTAGAAACAGTCAAGCAAGCAGAAGACAAAACACAAGTGATATTTGAGTGTAGGCAAGCTGGCTTCACGTTGGCTGTCAGCGGCTCTAATAATGGGGTGGGCATCTCTCCTGCAGTGCGTGGATGGAGGAGCAGAGTGGAGTGCATACTTCATTCAAGGTATGTCACTGGATAAGTAAAAGAAAATCGGCTGGGCAGTGGTGGCACACGCCTTTAACCCCATCACTCTGGAGGCAGAGGCAGGCAGATCTCTGTGAGTTCAAGGCCAGCCTGAGCTACAGAGTGAGTTCCAGGAAAGGCTCCAAAGCTACGCAGAGAAACCCTGTCTCAAAAAAACAAACAAACAAACAAACAACAGCAAAAAAGAAAAATCAGGCTACAGTACCAACACTTGGTTACATGTCTAGTTCCTTAAAGCAGAATGTTTTTTAAAATCAACATCAAGAAGCTGTGTCCTGCTTTTAAAGACTGAAAGCATTAATTGAAACATTGACTCTATTTTCTAACCCTTAGGATGTTCAGGAAAATTGATAGGTAATCTTTCATAGTTTCTAATGTCTGAATTTTGACGTGTTCATATAAGAACTAAAGTATTAAATAAGACTTATGAAGTATATTTATTAAAACAATACATTTAGTATTAAATGAATTTTGCAAATAATTACACTGTAAAACATACCAGATAGCATTGGGCAGCATTTCTTAGGGTAGGCAGTGTGTCTTGAGCATGATTCCAAGGCACAGCTTAGTGTTTAACCACGTGAACATTTTGTTATTTATTCACTTGGTAAATTATAATGAGTATTTTTTAAGTTGTTTCCTTTCTAGTCAAATTTACTTAAGAATGTATTTTAGTTATATAAATGCCCCCTTTCTATCAGATTTTCTACTTTAATGTGCATGTATTTTTCTGGACATACTTCCTGATATTAGAATTACATCCACTTGTTTATACTGAATCTTTTATTGATATCTTGATGAACTTTTTTACAATATAGCACATAAAAAATTTCCTTCAATATTTACAAGAAAAGTTTTCCTGTCTGGCTTTTGTGCTATATTTACCAGATTTTGAATTAGGGTTCCTCTGACTTCATGAAATTAACTTGCAAACTTCTGATTTAAGTTTACAGAGAAGTCATCTAATCTATATCTGGGGAGATGGCTCAGTGGTTGGCCAACATATCTAATATGTGGCAACTGGTGGACCTCAGCTAAAAATCCCTCCTGGCAGATGTGTTGATGGTGTTTGTTTTTAATTTTAAAGTTTCTATCTTTGCTTATCATTGAAATCACTTCACTGACAAGTGCTTTCGACTTCCCACATCTTGAATAATTTGGATATGTTTCTGAGGGTTTTCAACCTCTATAGTATTGAATTGAACAAAGGATTCCCATAACTAGCGACACCTGTCTTACAGCTTTAGGCACACTATCTGATTTCTAATTTTCACATATTCTGTACACATTCATACTTTTTCATAACTAAGTTTATGCTTTTTTTGTATGTACTTAGTTTTTTTTCTGAATTCATGATGGCATTTGGTCCTTTCAATCCCTCTAATTAAGCTATTGCTGTATTGCCTAAACTTTGCCACTATAATTTCATTTTGTTGCTGTGGGAATTGTTTATAATTTGGGTTTTGATATTCAGTAATCCAAGATTGCATCAGAAGCTGAATTTGTTAGTTTTTTACTTTTTCAAATTTTAAATTTACTTGACTATTATTTAAATACAGTTTTCCATGTAGCTTGCCTTGGAAAATGTGCTGATTTTCTTTGTTCTGAATACATGGTGGAATTTTTGTATGTGCTCTAAGTGCAAATGATACAATTATGCTCTCCTTTTTAGAGGATGTTAAGATATATGAATATTTATAAAATAGTCTTGATGATTGGGTTATTTAATTATGTTTTTCTTTTTTTTCTAATAACTTTCTACTATCTTATGAAAAACTTCAATTAAAGTGCTCTTCTCAAAGTGCATGTTAATCAAGGTTTTGTATTTCTAATACTTTTCATTTTACATGTTTAGATGAACTGTTATTTGGCCCTGAAAGATTTATGACTGTCATATCTTTCTGATAAATTATAGCTCTAGGGATCACATAATCTTTCTTTATCCTATTTAGTCTTTATATTCTTAGATTTCACACTGCTTAATATTCATACTGAATCCTTGTTTTCTTTTTATTTGCATTTCATAGAATCTTTTATCCCATTTCATTATTTTTCAACTTGTCTTGATGGCTCTCATGAACTATGTGTAACTAGATTCCAACTTACAGCACAATACTAAATGTGTATCTTTTAATAGCCAATGTCAGCCTTCTCCCATTCATTTGGCTCACTAATGGGCTCCACTTCATTCCTCCCTCTTACTTGATGATTATTTTTGCATTTCTATCCTTGCTATTTTTGCATTTCTATCCTTGCTATTTTTGAAATTTTGATTTTTCTTTTCTCTTTACATTGTATAAGCAATGTTTTTGCTTTTCTTGAGTGTGTGCCTCATTTCCAAATTCTCACATTCAAACACGTCTTTCTATTATTAGTAATGTACCAACTATTTAATGATTTCTTTTTACTAAAATACCTATCCCTCCCTTGACCCAGGAAGGAGAGCTTCAGGAAACTCTGATGTAACCAGCCAGTTCCTCTCATATCCTAGGTTTGGGAGCAGTATCATTCTTATAGTTCAGCCCATTCCATTTTATTACATGTTTGTATTTTGAGAATCTTTGTTTACTTACTACATTCCATAGTTCTGAGAGAGTGGAAGGACAGAGGATTCGAGATGAGATGGACAAGAGAATAGATATATAAAGACATGTGGTAAAATTTCAAGCTCTAAGATAAAGAGAAGTCCTGCAAGATTAAAAAATGGAAAAGAGCTTACTTCAAAGAGTTTAGTATTTAAGTTGTTTGTCAGTGAAAAGGTGAAATATTAAAAATGTGGACAAAAAAGTTGTATATTAGGAGTTTTCCAAACAAGAGATCCAACTTCTGCTGTGAAAAGCAATATTTCTGAACAGAACTTACCATGCTTACACTTGTACAATGTGATGAAAACATTCAACAGAATATTCTAAATATCATATAACTCAAATTAAATTTCTTAAAATTGCAAAAACAAAGTAGAAGAAACAAAGATGCTGAAAGCCCTCTTTCTTCTTCTGCTCTTCTACTCTTGTTTCTGTTCATGTCTCTTTCCTAAATTCTTTATCTTTCTCATGAGATTTATGTTTCTTTGATATTTTCTTTTATGTTTTAAATTATAACTTAATTTTTCAAACTATAAGCCATTTCAAACTTGACTTTCATTATCTAAATTCCCTAGTGCAGCAAGCTGAATATCACTTTTCAAAATTTCTAGGGACTAGAAATGTTTGGAGTTTAGGATATTATGTTAATTTATAGTATTTGCATATACACAATGAGTCATAGTATGGATAAGATGAAATTCCAAACATAAATTCATTTCTGCTTCATATATATCTTAAATACAAAGCCAGAAAGTAATTTTTCACATTTGTAGTATACTCATGTTTGACTGCAGCTCATCACATACAGTCAGGAGTAGAATTTTCCTCTGTGGCATCATATTGATACTCAATTTTTTTTTCAAATTCTTGCAAGCTTTAGAATTTTCATATTGGGGATGTTCAGCCTATAATTTTTAAAACATTTTTAAATTTTCCATATTCTTTAACAGAGATCAGTATACATATGATAAAGGAACAATATGCAATTTAAAGTATATTTCAGACATTGGATAAAGCTCAGTGGTACATCATTACCTAGCACAGGCCAGGTCCTGGGTTTGAGCCTCATCACTGGGAAAACAAAGGAAAAATGAAACAAAAATGTACTTCAAACATTTAATATTAAGGAAGTTTCCATCTCAGTTCTAAGTACTTTGCAACAGCGTCCCATTCCCCAAAGGCGTGGAGCATTAGGGGTATTATTAAAACAAAGGAATTCACGCAATAATATATGGTACAAACAACAATCACAGCTGTACTAACAGTGTAGATAGCATATTAAACACTTGGCAGAAGCTTTGTCCTTAATAAAGGAGCCAAAGTTCAAGATCAGGCAACAGAATGCTTGGCTCACTTCCATGTCTACAGGATGGTGAGGAGCAGCTGGCATTCTAGGATGCAGATGTCTGAGAACTGAACTTGATCTGGCTTTGTCTGAATCATATTGTTCTCTGTGGCTATTGTTCCAGCCTTGTCTGTGTAGCCATTCCTAGGAGACACTGCCTCACGGCTGTCTCCTGCTACTCTGGCTCTCACAATCTTTCTGTCCCTCTTCCTCAATTTTTTTCTGAGCCATAGACACAAGAGCTATGATGTAGATATATTCATGGAGGCTGGACTCCCATGGTGTGTTGATATCTGCATTGTGTCCAATTATTGTTTTCTGTGATGGTCTCTATTTGCTCTAAAAAGAAACTTCCTTTGGTAAGTGATAGCACATACAGTTATCTGTGGACAAAAGAGTGAGTTTTAGAATATTGTAAAAATTCATGATGGTCTCTCAAAGTAGCAGCAGTTGATTTTTATCCAAGATCCATGACCTCACTTGCCCCAGGAAGCTAGCTAGGCTTCCAGTCCCAGGAATGATGTCCCTCCTGTTGAGAGGAAACTAAGTTCAGTTAAAAAGCTTTGGTTGCCACCAACATGTGAGTGCCACATCGTGTACCTTAGAGCTTATCTTGCGATGGTGGTAACTGTTGTGGGTCACAGGTGCTACAGTTTGGTAGGATTGTTTAATTGCTTCCTTCCCTTGGAAGGGGAAATTTTTCCACCCAGTCTCACCCCTGAACAAAGAAAAACAAGTATGTATTGGCTGTTCTAGAAGGAGAATTAGCCTCTCCCCAGCTTGAGCCCTCTTACTGGTTATCCAATATAGAGTGGTCAGCTTTGAAACTATATACACACCACCAACAAAAATGGACTCATCTGTAACATGAATTACTAAATGGCCTTTTTATAAAACAAACAAACAAACAAAAAAAACAAACAGCAACCCAGAGCCTGATATTGGGGTGAATGCTGAAAGATTAGAGAGGCAAAGGAATAAGCCACCTCTTACCTCTAGGACTCCTGAGCCTAAAATGCTTTCCTCAGGTGAAAGACATTAGATCCTGTCTCCTCATGACTTATATACCTTTCCCTATCCACTCATATCATTTCCTGTCTCAATTTTCCTAGTGCTGGGATTAAAGACCTGTGACTCCCAAGTATTGGGAATTAAAGATGTATGCCACCACTGCCTGGTTCTGTTTCTCTCCTAGACTGAGTCAATCTCATGTAGTCCAGGGTGGCTTTGAACACTACAGAGATCCAGACAGATCTCTGCCTCCCAAGTACAAGGGTTAAAGGTGTATGCCACCACTGCCTGGCTTCTGTGTTTAATCTAGTGGCTTTTTGTGTTCTCTGATCTTCAGGCAAATTTATTAGGGTATACAATATATCAACATGTTTCCCCTTTTTTGTCTAAAATAATAGAAGGTCATAACTAATATAAGAAAAACAATATATAATAAGTACAATAAGTATATACAAAATATACAGTCAAGAATTACATTAACAATATCCAGTCCATTAACATTTGACAGATTCAGAGAAAATATTCCATTATTTGTTCTATTTTGGTGAGTCCAAAATGTTGTATCTAATTCACTTTCTATCTTAACTTGTATTACCAACTGAAAACTATCATTTGATGCCTTTCAAACTTTTACACTTTACACATCTTTAGTGAGTTTCTTTGTTGAATTTGCTAACAAGGAAAACTATAACTATCTAGTCTTCAACTCCCTCAAAGACCCAAGAAGGAGATAATATTATCTAAGTAAGCAGAAAGTACAAGCAAGCAACTTCCAAAAAATGTGAGAAATGACAGAAACAGCTGGCTGCCTGGAAAGTCACCATAGGTTCCTCTGGAATGATGGAGCATACATCTTTAGCCTACAGGCCTAGGGTATCTAAGAGACTCATCTGAAGAGCAGGATTTTCTGAAGGGCCTACTTTGTCTTGTTGAAGTTCAGCAGCCTTTTCTTTGTGTCCTGCTTGTCCATTTGGACATCATACTGTCAGCAGTCAAGGCAAGGACATTTTCTTGCCCAGTGGCTAATTTGCCATGAAGAAAGTAAACTGCATATGGAGTTTTGTTAAATGCCTATCATCTTCTCTGATGTAGATTGGTGCTGCTAGGAGCAGACATGTCTCATTGTCATTTAAAAAAAAAGGAATCTATGTTATTAAAATATCTTAAATGCCATATTCTGTAGAATTCTGAAGTGTTTGAAGACAACCTGTCTACCTAAAATATATCTGTTTGACCTTGAAAACATACCTAATCTGACTACAAGTTTGATTGTAATAACTAACTACTAACTTTCATTTCTTTATATTCTAACTAGTTGGTAATAATAACTTTTAAGGACTAGCAATTTACATTACATTGTTAAATGAGCTGTATAGGTACAATACCTTGAACAAGATTAGAAATGTATGTACAGTATGTTCTAACAAAAATAACCTCAAATTTATATCAATATATAACATTTGTATACAATATATAAAAATCCAATCCAATACAAAATATTTAAAACTAATAGTTGCTTTTTAAAAGTACATTCAATAATCTACCTTTTTATCTTATCATATCCATAATCTTCCTTCTTTTCTTTTCAGAGTAGACTCAATAATCTACCTTTTATCTTATCGTATCTGATCTTCTTTTTTCTTTTTCTTTTTCAAACAAGAGCCCTGAAACTAATCTCCTTTGTTTAGCTTTTTTCCTGACCATTATCAATTAACAGCTTGTAACCAACCATCCTAAACAATGACAACTACCCATAACCCATTGGAAGGCCAAAAACCACCCACCCCACCTCTTGGGAATGTAGGTGTCATGTTCTTAAAATTACTTCCTGCTATCTGGGGGCAAAGGCAACTTTAGGGGATCCTGAAAAGAAAAAAAATGGGTTACTTGTCATGTCCTGGGAGAGGTAGCTGTATCATTTGTTGTCTAGTCTCTGCATAATGCCAAAGTATAGGGCTTGTCTCAAGTCCTGGCTAGAAAAGTTTGTGAGGCTGTATCATCTCAGCTGGCCATCTTGATATTGTCCTGAGCAGTTTGTAGTCCAAAGTCAATCTTTCTGTGGTGTTTGTCAGCTTGGTGGCATTATCATAGTCCTGATGGAATTGTTGTTATGGGGTCCTGTCATCTTTTTGGAAACCTCAAAGCCACTCTTAGGCATAGCCATGGTTCACTGCAGAAAACTGATAGCAACTTAATCCCAAAATCATGTACAGGAAACTAGAAGAAGCCTTTTTTTCTGGAATTAGTACTCTATATGACCATTAATATCATGACAAAAGTTTAATGTATATATTTTAATCTTACAAATTTTGATATAAAATTCATTTTTTCTGCCCATAATTTGTCAATTTCATCATTAGTTAAAGGTACTATAATTTCTGCTGGGTTTGTTGATGTCCCAATTATCCTTTTAAAATCAACTCAGAGATCTTTTCCACATAAGTTTTTAATTTTTTACTGTTTATTTGGTAGAAATATTCATTCCAATATAATATCTCCCCTCTGCATTAAAATTCTTGTAGAAGAATGCTTAAAGGGTAAAATAACCAAAATACAATCAAGCTTTGAATCCACTTGATCCATATGTGCATCCTGTATTTTCTTTTCCACCAAAGCCAATTCTCTCTCAGCCTTAGCTAATAATTTTCTTGGGCTATTTAATTCCTTGTCACCCTCTAAGGTTTTGAATAAATTACTCAGTTCATCATTTTTTTACCCAAATTGTGGTCTGTAGATTAGAAATGTCTCCTAATAGTCTTTGAACATCATTAAGAGTCCACAATCAATCTCTCCTAATTTGCACTTTTTGGGGTCTAATTTTGTAGACCTATTTTATATCCTAAACAATAAATATAATCTCCTCTTTGTATCTTTTCAGGAGCAATTTGTAATCCCAAACAAGGCAAAATTTTCTTTACTTCTTCAGTCATTCTTTCTATAGTATCTACATTTGAAACAGCTAGTAAAATGTTGTCTATGTAATGGTAAACTATAGATTGAGGAAACTATTTACGTATTATTTCCAATGGCTGTTGTACAAAATACTGGCACAGGGTTGGGATAGTTAACATTCCCCATGGGAGAACCTTCCATGAATATCTCTTAACAGGCTGAGAATTATTATAAGCAGGCACCATGAAGGCAAATTTTTCTGTCTTTTTCTTGTAAGGGTATTGAGAAGAAACAGTCTTTTAAACAGATAACTATAAGAGGCCATCATTTAGGTAACAGAGAAGGCAAAGGAATTCCAGATTGGCTGAATTATCTTATTAACAGCTCTTGGATATGTTACCATTCTCCATTTACCAGATTTCTTTTTGTTTGTTTGTTTGTTTGTTTTTGGTTTTTGTTTTGTTTTGTTTTGTTTTTTGAGACAGGGTTTCTCTGTGTAGCTTTGGAGCCTGTCCTGGAACTTACTCTGTAGCCCAGGCTGGCCTCAAACTCAAAGAGATCCGCCTGGCTCTGCCGCCCGAGTGCTGGGATTAAAGGCTTGCACCACCACTGCCCAGATACCAGATTTATTTTTAATAACAAATACAGGAGAATTCCAAGGACTGGTTGATTCTTCAATATGCTGAGCATTTAACAGCTCTTATACCAACTGTTCTAAGGCCTGTAGTTTCTCTGTTGTTAAAGGCCATCACTGAATCCACACATTCTTGTCTGTTAACCATGTTAAAGGAAGGGCTGCTGGTGTCTTTGAAAGATCAGCAGCTGTTGTGCCCTGTTCTTGTACAATCTGGATGGCCAGTGACTATTCTTTATAACACCTTCTAATATTTTTCTCAGAAACATATGTTAGTTTATGGTTTATTTCTGAGATTGGAGGATTGTTAATCTGGATATTCCATTGTTGTAATAAATCACATCTCCATAAATTTATAGCTACATTAGCCACATATGACTTTATTTTTCTTCTTTGTCCTTCTGGTCCTATATATTCGACCCATCTCATGCTCTGTTTCACTTGGGATAATGTTCCAATCACTAAAAGCTGAACATTTTCCTCCTGAAGAGGCCAATTTTGATGCCAAGATTCTGGTGCAATTATTGTTACATCCACACCTGTGTCTACAAGACCTTCAATGACAACACTATTTATTCATATTTTAAATTTTGGTCTTTGTTCATTTATAGAAGTTTGCCAAAAAATTCGCTTTATGGTTTCTTATGAATTTTTTGTTCTCTCTTCTATAGCTGTTCTAACACCCCAAGTAGTATGGTTTTTTACAATAGGCATTAGGTTCTTTAATTGCTCTAGGAAGGAGTTTTTTCCATGGTGGCAGGAAAGGACTGAACCGAATTTGATATGGTGGCCTGCGAGAGGCCCCTCATGGAGTTTCCCAATGGCAAAGGATTATCTTGTCTGTCCCTTGTTGACCTACATTCATTAATCCAATGTCTGCCTTTGCCACACCTTCTGTATAATCCAGAAGGGAGGGGCAGTCTGTTGGGATTATTCCTTGAAAAAACACTGCTTCTAGGAACACTCTGTTCACAGTCCATTTTTAGGTGACCTTGTTTACCACAATTGAAATGCATGACATTTTGATTTTTCTTCAAACCTCTGGAAATCACCTCTTCTCTCCAAGTATCAAGATTATGAGATTCAATATTAATTATATCTCAGATTCATTCCTCCAAGGGTGCTGATCTTTCCTTTAATGGCCTAATTATCCTTTTGCATTGTGTGTTAGCATTTTCAAAAGCCAGAGATTCAATTATTATCTGTCTAGCTTCTGAATTTGCTATCATTCTATTTACTGCTGAAGTCAATCTTTGTAAGAAATCAGTGAAGGTTTATTTTGGGCCCTGTATAACTTTTTTAAATGACTCAATTTTCTTTTGTGCTTCTTCAATTCTTTTGTAAGCATTCAAGGCTGCCATGTGGCATAAACCCAGGGTGTGGTCATCATAAAAAGACTGTCTTTGTATATCAGCATAATAGCCCTCTCCAAGAAGTTGATCTTGTTGAATTTCCATACTGCCAGCTCTACTTCATTGTTCAATGGTCTTAGCCTCATCTTTCTATTAGGTCCTTCAGTGTAATTGCAGACCAGCCTCTAAGACAGCTGTAACCAAATCTCTCTAGTCTTGAGGGATAATTCTGTTACAAGTTGACCATGAATTCAACATCTGCTTCACGAAAGATGAGTGGATGCCATATGAGACTATTGCTTCTTTGAATCTCCTCAAATCTAACATTTGCACAGGAGCCCAGTTAGCTCTTATACACCCTTGAGGATTCTATCACTGGGTAGTTACTTTAAGGTTACTAGCTAGATTAAGGTTGGCTGTTTGAAAGCTTTAGGCTTTTTCTCTGTAACCTTATAATGCAATGTTGAGATTGGTTCTCCTTTAAATTCTTCTGTCTGGGTCTGAATATCTTTATGATCTGTTTTAACAAGTTTTTTTTTTAAACTTTTATCTTAGCACTCATATTAACCAACATTTTTAATGATAAAACAAAATTGATCAAACAAATAATGTTTATAATTGACATTATATCTATCCCATCAACTTTAATTGTCCTCTCACTTAATTGTTACATTTTAAGCCATCAATCATTATCATATTATCAAACAGACAGTAGGAATAACCTCTGTCTCACAAGTCTGGGGTCTCGTGTGTGCACACTTGTGGGATATTTGTCCACTGTGTTAAGATGGATTGCTATGATTGGTGTAATAAAAAGCTGAATGGCCAATAGCTAGGCATAAAGTATAGGTGGGAATTCAGGGCAGGGAGAGCACTCTGAGAAGAAGGCAGAGTCACCAGCCAAACACGGAAGAAGCAGGATGGACGGTGTATGATAGACTATAGATTAATAGAAATGGGTTAATGCAAACGATAAGAGCTAGTTAAAAACAAGTCTAAGCTAAGGCCAAGCTTTCATAATTAATAGTAAGTTTCTATGTCATTATTTGGGAACTGGCTGGCTGAACAGAGAGAAAGACCTGTTACACACTAGCAACAGAAACTGCAGACATCAAAAGTATCAAAGTAGAATGCCTGGAGTGCACTGACGAGTCAAGACTGGATAAAGTGAGAAAAATGATTCCTGAGAGAACATAGTGCATAGAACATTTACTGTTGCAGTTCATACCCACCATGATTTGAGAAGTAAGCTAATCTAACAGGAATTGATAGACTTGATAGACCTTGCCAGAGAAGACAACTGTGATCTGTGTGGGGAAGAGTTGGCTAAAGTCACAAGCAGCATGTCTTCAGAATTAGCTCAAAGGTCAAGGAGAATGAAGATGGAAATATTTGGAATAAATCAATACCCTAGATATTTAGAGGAGTTTTAAATCTGGAATACCATGTCAACAGGCAAGGTTTTACTAGAGAAAATACAAGCGAAAACAGAAGTTCAGTGTCCTGAGAAAGCAGAGGTGTGTGCTTCCTGGGGCAGAATTGCAGCTGACTCTGTTATGCATAGTCTGCCAGGGGTCGTTCTATATAAACGATTGGGATTGCTGCACCAAGTACTTCACAGCTGCATCCCGTTTGTAAATGATTGAACAAGATTTTCTTGTCACTGCCTGCCTTCCCAGGTGGATTCAAGATAGTACACAAACAGTAAAACAAAAAGTAAGACCACTGCAATTTTCTCTGGTTTATCATCCCAGGAGGCCACTGTGGACTGGAGAATCCTCAAGAGTAAGGCCTGAACCAACATTTCCTCAGGTTGAGGAGATCAGTAATAAATCACTCTGTTATTTCTTTCCAGGGTGGATTAAAATAGTACTTAGGGTCCTGACTATACTGAAGTGTTTGTAGATGAAGTGAAGAGATGTCTGGTAAAAAACAAAGCATACTCATATAGGAGTTGGTATTTTGTAGTAAAGGCAATCTTCTCAAGAAACTCAGGAGTAAAGTGTTTTGTGATGAAGATTCTGGATTTTGTATAGAAGCACTCTCAAGAAGTGAGCTGATTCTAACATATCTGCTATTGCTTGGTCAGGATTACCAGCCTATTATTTATTTGGAGTCCTATGTATGACATCTTCCAGTAATATAGCTGACCATTTACTCAAGAACTACTAACTATTCAGTTCCATTGTCAGTGGAGAAAAACAGTTGGATTAGATCTACCCCTCAGCAGGAAGAGCAAGCAGTTACCTTATAAGCAATGCTCAGGAGAATAGCTATATTGTACTATATTTCAAAAGAAAAACACCCTAAAATACTTTTGTGCTACCTTTTGTTTTTTTCCCTTTTGTGTTTAAGATAGAAATAAAGTAGAATAGGGTATTTTGATAGTAGAGAGAGATTCTGAAAAGGCAAGATCAACTAACTGAGAATAAACAGTAGAGGGACCAAAAGGACAGAAAACATGGGACAGAATTGTATAAATGGGAATGAGTACAAGACAGTTTTTCACTCAGATATATAAATATTTTGACATACAAACAATATCCTTTCTTGGAACTTTATTTTTCACATTATTGCTCTTGATATATTGCCTAACTTTGAATATACCTATATGCATCTATGGTCCCTTGAAAGTAGGAATCATTTATATCTCTACAGTTTTACAAAGAATATGCCTAGTATACTTTTGGACTTTCCAAGAAACAAGAAATACTTGGAAAAGGATGGTCTCAAAGTTGATGGGTAGGACACACCTTCTCTATTACCCCCACCCCTGCTATAATAACAAGATTTGATTTCCACACCTCTTCACTCTCTTTGGCTTCTTTTATCCATTTTATCATGGTCCTTAAAATGCACATCTCATTTCTTCCTTCAATTTTCATGTGACATGACATCATTTCCTTCATGCCCCTCATTAGATTATTTAACGTGCTCATCTCATTACACCTTTCCCATCTTGCATCTTATTAGACCCCTTAAACATGCACATCTCATTACACAGTCCTTACATATCTCATTACACGATTCCATTTTTGTATCTCATTGTCATTTTATTTCTGCATCTTATTACACTAAAACCTAGTTCCCATTATATCTTACATATTTTGAAAATTTATATACTCTCCTTTCCTTCCTTTATGCATCTAATTAGAATGTTTCTCCTTTATGTGGCCAGCTCATTACACTCTCCTTTCACCCATCTCGTTTCAGCCTGAAGGATGCCCATCTTACAGGACACTTCCTGAGACATGGCTCATTAAACCATCTCACGTAGTCACCTCATTACAGTTTTTTAACATATACATCTTATTACATAGAACTCTCCACGAATCTCATTAAAATCTTGAAAGACGCAAATCTTACTTTTCTTTTCTATCGTATTCGTCTTGTCACAGCGTCACAATTGCACTCATTAAAATATTTACTGTTTCAACATAGACCTTCATTATATATTCCTGACACTTTTCTTGTTAATATTCCAGTACTTTGTTACATTTTCACATTTTACATGTAGCAAGAATAGTCTCATATCTTTCAAAACAGAGTTTTTCCAATATTTAATTTCACATTTCCTTAAGTTATTTTGTTCTTGTATTGATATTTCTCAAGCTAGTTTCCTGGGTATGTTCATATATTTGGAGTAAAAAATATTTAAATACATTGGGTTTGGCAAATATAAGCTTTCAAAAGTTGGTAAAACTTAGTTACCTTACCAGCTGCAGCTCTGAAGAAAGCAGGCCCTGCTCCTTGTCTGGGCAATACAGCAGAGTTGGTCCTGTTGTCGTAGGTATGGGTGACTCAGCTCTGATGTGAGCTTGAGAGAATGGTCCCTGTACTTCTCCTGGGCAACAGAGTGGAGCTGGCCCTAATGGTGTAGCCCAGGCCCAGAATCAGGATTATGACTTGGCCCAACTCAGTATCTACCTCGTCTATGATCTGCTAGAGCACGGGAAGGGACCTGACTTGCAGACCCAAAGCTGCAGGATCTCCACAACACAGGGCAACAACAGGATATCGAAGGAGAGTCCCAGTGAGGGCCCAGCATCAATAGTGCAGCAGAAACCAGAGGCCTCGAACCAGACCAGTGACTCTTTGCAATGAACACTTGCAAGTAAGGACACATGGACAAAGGGGTTATTGTGTGACTCACTGTGTCACACTGCAGCTTCTAAGATGAGATCTTTTAATTTTTCCTTTTTTAACCTTAAATTTTGTTTTGTTTGGGGGGTGCAGAGGTGGAGGGTGGAAAAGAATGGGATCAAAATGCATGATGTGAAAAACACACAGAATAAGTAAAAAGAAAGTAAAAAAAAACTTAGTTAAATAAAAACTTGAATTCTTATTTCAGGAATTCTTGTAATTCTTTATATTTTGTTGAGAATTATGAATATTTATGAAAGGAGTCAGACCAGCAGCACTTCTCAGATGGGTTGGAAACACTACATTCATACCCCATATCTTAAATACTTCCTGAACTTTCATCTCATAGAGCACAATTTAGGAAAGTCTTCATTGAATATTTTATAATCACTTCCAGTTAAAATTCTTTATTTATCACCACTTGACTTACAACTCTTTATCACCCTGTAGAACTAATACCACAAGTGATTCATTGACAAACACTTCATCAACGTGGTTCTTAAACTTTGGTATCAGAGATACCCACTTAAAAGATTCAGTGAAAGTACCAAGACCCTAGCCATATGTTTCATTTTAACAGATCTGGCCTTCATGTTCTTTATTTGTTTTCCAGAAAATTCTGAGCACATCAAAGTTTGGGGTAGTGCTTTCTGGATTCCTACTGAATCATGCTTTGTGTGAGAACACCATGAAGGATACATCTGTAAAATGACATCAGCCCCCCCAGTCATGAAATCACAATCATTCAATTGTAACAGATGCTTGCTTTCTCCTTAGTCACTAAACAAAGATATGCAGATACTTTCTCTCAAGGAGCCGAGCTGCTTATCTGGCAATACACTGGATCTATTCACATAGTTGGCACCCAAGCCTTGCTATCAGACAAATGCGACTTTGAATTTCTTTTCTATGGGTATCTGATTATCTTGTGGAAGGACACTACTGGAGATCTGGGAGTCAGTTTCCTCCACTGTAAAGTGGAGTGATAACACTATCTTACATCATTATTGATAATAACAAAGCAGTTTAGCATATCCACATTCCTTATCATCTCTCGCCCAGAGCAGCTCCTCACATCACAATGGCTATTACTGAAAACATTCCTTTCACCCTCTTACACCACATAAAGACCAGAATGTTTTTGAAATAACTACTGTGTATCAACTGATCCACAGTTAACAGATGCAGGGAAGTAAGTGAAGACACTCCAAAGTCATGTGACCTTATAGGAGTTGTTTCTCTTCTTGATTGTTTAGCAGCTGTGCAAATGCCGCAGCTAATCCTTGTGACTATCTGAGGGAGCATCCCACTGAAGCATCCTTGTGCAAATACATTACACAAAATAGCTAATCCAAGCCTAAAAAGAGAATTTAGCATTTTTCTGTACTTACCAGAAAAGTTAGCTCCCATGAGAAGCTTGGTTCATTGCACGTGTATTTATAGTATGCCCCCTAGACATCAAATCTGCCCTTTTAACTAATCAAACTTACCATGTGAAGGAATCAGACATAGATCTGTATATTCTGCTTTGTAATACCTTAAATGATGTCAAGAATGATGGTTTATGCCTATATTCCCAGAGCATGGGTAGTAGAGGAAGGAAAATCAAGAGTTCAAGCTCATCCCCATCCATATAACAAGTTTGAAGCCAACATGGGCTACCTGAGAGCTTGTCTCTAAAATAAAAAAATAAAATAAATAAAAGAAAGAAAGAAATCCTAATGATGCTAAGGCAAGAGTACTTTATAAAAAAACAAAGATTCTCTACCCCAAATATGATTAAAGGAAAGCTGATAGGAAATTCTCTCAAGGAATGATATTTAAACCTGTTTAATCTCCCACAAATGACCCAACATTCATGAGTAAAGCAGAGGTAGGAAAAGTGGTAGCTTAATGGTGTCACAGTGACCCTTTGTTGTTTGAATCTTAGATGGTATTTTAATAAAATATATCAGATATCAGAGTGAAAGCTGAAAGGTCAGAAAAGCAGAATAGCCAGCCACTAGTTCTTACTTCTATGAAATCCTCAGCCTAAAGAGAGTTAGTTCCTGTTTCCTCACGCCTTACAAACGGTTCTACGCCCAGACAACACTTCCTGGGATTAAAAGTGTATGTGCTTCCCAGTACTGGGATTAAAGGTGTATGCTACCACTGCCTGGCTCTGTTTTCAGTATGGCCTTAAACTCACAGAGATCCAGATGGATCTTTGCCTCCCAAGTGATAGGATTAAGGGTGTGTGCCACCACTGCCTGACCTCTATGTCTGATCTAGTGGCTGGATCTATCCTCTGATCCTCAGGCAAGTTTATTAGGGTATACAATATATCACCACAACCCTTGAACCTACAATTTCCAAATACAGTGACCTTGTGTATTAATGACCCATTTAGTGAGTAGGGCCAGGCATGATTGTATTCTTTCATTTATTTTCAAGCTCATGATAGGACTGTACTTTGCAACTCATTTGAAAATAGGTGAGATTATGTGACACTAATTACAAAAGTATGAACAGAAGTAACAATATCACTCTTGGTAAAGGATGTAACCTAGTCCTCTGCATTCTACTTCACCACAAAAAAATAAATGTGTTAAGGAGGGGTTCCACACTTGGATCACTAAATAACTACAATAACCAAAGTCCTCAGCCAACACAGATAGACAAAAAAGAAACTACTTAGCATGTCAATGATGAAGCATGCTTTAAGTAAATGAGCCAAAAAGTTGCTAAGTGTTCAGAACAGTTTGCAAAAGAAGTACAATTGGCAAAAATTATGCGGCCTTTGGGGAGGTGTACAATCAAAATTACAGGGATTCCTACTCGTGGAGAAAAAGGAACTCTTCCTTCTATGATATCCCATAGCAATTTCCTCTGAATTGAAATATTTCCTCCCAGTAGTCTGTCCTGGAGGGAGAAGGACTTAAAATCCTAGAAAACTAAAGCTTAAAAGACTCACTTAATATCTTCCTAAGATCACACAAACAGGAAAGATTTTCTGGAGAGATGAGAGTCTTCCACCTTCCTAACTGCCTACAAGTCATGCAGGAAGCCCAGGAATGCAGCATTCATATCATCCCCCATGCTGAGGTATGCATTTTGGTGATGCAGCTGCCCTTGAACCGTCCATGAGTCAAAAAATCCTTCATTCATAGTCCTGTAAGAAGTAACCCCAATCAACTTTCTGCTTCTTCCAATTGGACTTTGGTGATACCCTTACTTTGGACTGTTGTTGGTGTTGCATCTGGGTGAGCAGAGGTTTGTTTACATCTCTCCAGAAAAAATAAGATTACACCTGTTCATAGGAAGGTAAATTAGTATAGCTACTTTGGAAAACAGCATGGGAGTTTTCTTCATATATAGAAATATATAAATATAGAATCATATAAAAGAGATACTTGCAAATCCACATTTATTGTGGCCCTAGTCATATATCCAAGAACTGGAACCATCCTAGTTGTCCATCAGCAGATGAATGGATAAAAAGATCTGTTGTACACACACACACACACACACACACACACATATACACACACACAGGTATGCATGGGCATACAGTTATTATTCAGCCATAAAGAATTTACTTTGTTCACAGGAAAACAGAAAGAATGGAAGATCACCATGATAAATGAGATCATCCAGAAATGTATGCATTGCAGTTTTCTTCCTGTATATGTGTATCATGGAGGGGAGCAGAAAGCAGAAATATTAACAGGGAAAGGGAAAGGAAGGAGAGGAAGAAAGAAGAGAAAACTCAGAGGCAAAAGGGAGAGTGGACATAATCAAAGCAGGTTATATGGTTGCATGGGAATTTTATAGTGAAATGTATTGATTTGTACAATTAATAAAAATTAAGCAATGGAAAATAAAAATGTATTGGTTATAATTAAGAAATTGTGATTTGAGGACTATTGTTGATGTTGCTATAGACTTTTAACTTAGAGTGGAGAAAGTCCTTTCTAGGATTTATAGAGAACAAGAAATAGTGATTGGGCATTATTAGATCATTAGCCAGTCCAAAGGTATGGTTGGTGCTGAACCAAAAAAGATACTGGAAAACTACAAACTTGGTCTAATTTTAAGAAGCAGAACAGGGTCTAACTGTAAACATTGTGCTGTGGGATAATGCTTTTGTACACTGGTTTAATAAAACACTGATTGACCAGTAGCCAGGCAGGAAGTATAGGCAGGATAAACAGACAAGGAGAATTCTGGGAAGAGGAAGGCTGAGCCAGCCTGCTGTCCAGGGAGCAGCATATAATGGCACACAGGTAAAGCCACAGAACATGTGGCAACATATAGATTAACAGAAATGGGCTGAGTTTAAATGTAAGAGCTAGTCAGTGGTAGGCCTGACCTAATGGCTGAGCAGTTTTAATTAGTATAAGCCTCAGTGTGTTTACTTGGGTCTGAGTGGCTACAAACCATGTGAGACACAGTAAGACTTTCAGCTGCAAAATTATGATTCCACACTGTGACTGAAGCAAAATAAAACATGAAGTGTTAAGATTAAAATATTGTGTTGCATAGGAGTCTCACAGAAAAAATATGTTTTCTTTTTTGCAAGGATACTACCTATATAATTCTTTGGATTGAAAACCAAACTACTGTTAAAAATGTGTGGTCTGTCTGCCTCCTGGAAGCTCATGGGCAAGATGCTTATGTGACATGGAAAAGCAAATGGGTCAGGGCCTATGAAAGAGTCAGAGCGAAAGGAAAGATGTAAGAAATGTGTGCATGCAAGGACTTTGGAATCATTCCAAAAGATACAAAAGTGACTGGAGTTAAAGAAAGGAAGGGCGAGCAGAGAGAGAAAAGTGGAGTACATACAATCAGGAGACGATGTACATGCAGAAAAAACATTAGGGATGAAAAGAAGCTAAGTAAGAGAGAAATTAAAGAGATTGTTAAACACCAGCATGCTTTTCTGACAAGCTCAAAGATTTTTTCTAAGTAGATGAACACAAGTGATATAATGCGATTCGTAAATAACCAGATCACCTACTGCAGCACAAATTGTATTTTCAGCTGACTAGTTCATAATAAATAAATATTCAGCAAAGTGCATGCTACTTGAGATTGGGTCATTTAGAAAGTTCCATTCCATTAAAAGTAAGTTTCATTTGCTTGACAAAGGCCACTAGCTGAAACGTCAATTGCCTGTCTTAATGGATGACACCTGTAAGTAAAATAAACATATTTTTAATGGAATGGATGGTCACAACGACCTTATCTCAAGATAGCATACCCTTTGGTGAATATTTATTGCTGAATTAGCAAGACTCTAATATGAAAAGACAGTGTTCCTCTCCATTACCTTCTCTTGCTACATAAAGGCAGACATTTTTAAGTGCCCAAATTGTTTTCAGAATTTACCAATTATTGAGAAAAAACTAACACATAATAAACTATATTAATAACCATAAATCAACCTGCTAGTCTGAATTTTAAGTTTTAATATAATAATATTGCTGATAGTACATGCAGCTTTTTAGCAAAACTTATTTCATTCTATGACTGATACCTTATCATTATTTATTAAATAAAATACATTTTTACAACATTGTAGTTAGTTTTAAATATATTTTCAAACAATAATAATCAAACCCCAAGATTATTGCTGGTTTGGAAGTAAAATGTCAAGCTGTCTCCTTCATAACTTGAATAATCTCAGTGGGACTATGTGTGTTTCACTCTAAGCTAGAAATTATTTCTATTGGATCTGTGTAGAAGGTCTCAACTGATGACATAAAGAAATGACACAAAATATGCTATTTCATGAAATAATATAATACAATATTTTCAAATTTTGAAGGATTATTTGGATCGAAAGACAAGCTACTTTTGAAAAATGTGTGATCGTTCTGTCTCTTGGAATCTTCTGGGTGAGATGCACTCATGAGTTGGAGAAGCAAATGGGCAGAGGCCCCTGGAGGAGGCAGAGCAAAGGGGAATATATAGGGTACAGTATGCATGCCATGACTCTGAACTTGTTCCCAGGAGATAAAAGAATAACTGGCATCAGAGAAAGGAAGAGGAGTAGAGAGAACACATGGTTCCAGTTTCATGAGTTTACACCAGATTGTAAAAGCTCAATGTTTGACAAGATTCGTATCTCATGATGTCTGTAGAACAAGTACCAGATCCTGGGGACAAACTGCAAGGTCTTCTTCCAGGATCTATCCCATGATGCACCGTACCTACAGTTGCCACTTGTACAGAGACACAGCACCTCTCTTCCTGGGCTCCTTTTCCAGGGTGGCTATCATCTCATTTTCATTACTAAACCAAGAGTTCTCAAAACACTGTTCAAGCACCCTTGGAGTTCCCAAGATATATGGAAAGAATCTATGGGGTCCAAACCCAGTCCATAATAACAGCAAAATATGATCCATCGTTTCTATTGTAGGACACAGTAAAATGTTCTACTGTCTACAAGACCTGCTATATTTTTATCTATCACCAATCAAATCAGATATTAAAGAAATCTGAAAAAATCTAAAAAATGATTATATTATAACCTATTTTTTGAAAATGTTCTTCGAGAGATAGAGAGAATGGATGCACAATGGGAGGGGATGAGGGGAGGAACTGGGAGGAGTAGAGGGAAGGGATAGCATAATCAGGTTATATTGTGTTAAAAAAGAATCCATTTTCAATAAAAGGGAAAAGGTATTCTTGTGCAAATATAGTATTTAAACATGTCTGTAGTGGTATTTGCTCCACCAGTGACTTTGGGCTATACGGCCTGAAGGAGGGCATGCTTCTCTCTAGAAGTCATAAGTGACCTCTTAAAAGGAGAGGAAAGAGGATCATGTGGGTTTTGTTGTTGTTGTTGTTGTTTTAATCCTGGCATTATTGGACACCTGATGGCCTGGGAATTAAAGCTAGGTCCTCTGGAACATCAGTCAGTGCTCTTAACTGCTGAGTCACCTCTATCCTCAAAAAAAAAAAAATACAAAGAGGAGATTCTATTAATTACTTAGGATATATAAGACAGATGTATAAAAATTTAGACCCCAAAAGGTACAACTCAGGAGAGATTGATTGAAGACTCTTAATGATTTTCAAAGATTGTTAGGAAGTATTTCCAAACCTATAGACTATCATTGGAATACCTAAAGATGGACTAGTAAATTTGGCCAATACCCTCAAAGGGTTCAAGTACTTAAGTAGTCCAAGAGAATTATCAGCTGAAGTTGAGAAGGAATTGGCCCTAGTAGAAAAGAAAGTATGAGAAGCACATGTGGATTGTGTGTATCCAGAGCTTAGCTGCATTCTGGTCATGTTACCCTCCAGACATTCCCCTACAGGGATTTTGATGCAGAGGGAAGATATTATATTGGAATGGATATTTCTACCACATAAACTGAGTAAGAAGTTAAAGATATATGTTGACAGGAATGGACCCAGCAGGAATTGTAGTACCTTTAACTAATGAAGAAATTTCCTCTTTATGGAAAGATAATGAATACTGGCAAAGAGCCTGCAGTAATTTTTGGGGAGAGATTAATGACTGTTATCCCAAAACCAAGAGAATATAATTCATTAAAAAAACAAAAAACAAACAAACAAAAAAAGGCTGAATGGGTCCATCATCACATTGTATGGCAAGAAGCACCACCTCCTTCAGGCCACATAGCCCAAGGTCACAGGCAGAGCAAATACCACTATACATGTCTTATCATTTTAGATAAGTTAATGGACATTTTAAAATTTTCAACTAAATCTCTACAATCAGTAACAACAGCACACATATGAAAAGACCCTCAACACAATCATGCGTTATAAGAAAAGTAAAGTGAACCTGAGAAAAACTATTAGAAGTACCTGTTTTGTTTACAAAGAGCCATGCTTGTTCAACATGTAAATTTCATCAAGTAAAAAAAATGATTCTGTAAGTGATACAAACAACAAATAGAAAAATAATTCATAATAGACAAAACCAAGTGTCCCTGTAAAGAACCTCGCATCAGAGTGTGTGGCACACTAACCAGCAGTTCTCAGCAAGGCTCATTGTGTAGTCACGCCAAGGGTCATTTGGTACGATAATTATCTATAGATAAATATGATGACCATAAAGAAGCAAGGAATTCAAACCAGAAGTGGCAGGGGCCATCTGATTTTCTTTTCTTTTGACTGAAAGCCAGTTAGCTATACACAGCCTCTCAGTTGATTACAACTATGATCAGACCCCCATGCAAATCCCAACAAATCAGTTTAGAAGAAAGGGCAAGTGCATGAAGATCATATTTCATCATGTCAATTCTGTTGGAAATATTTTCCTCAGATATTGAGTAGTTAATGCCATCTTGCTATCCAAATGAAAACAACCCATAAATAAGGATTTGCAACCAAGCCAAAAGCAAGCAGCTGTAGTTAGACAGCTGTTTCGACAGTTTTACCATATATATTTTGAAGTTATCTCCTAAGAAGGACTTCTTTTTGTTAAAACTTAGGCTTTAAAACCAGACATAAGACTGCTTCTCCACGTTTCAACGCTGCTAGGTGAACACTGAGGGCCATAGCTTCTGGATCATTTCGTACCTTTAGAAACTGCCTGTCACTTCCCTTAATTCCTTGCTCAGTCATTTAGAACAAAACACAACACAACAAAAATCTCAATCCACTCTGCCAGCTCAACAAAAGGCTTTGTGTGGGTGTGTGCAAGAAAGTAATTATGAGGTTTTTATTTCACTAATTATTCTTCAGCCTTTGAAATGTCAGTGTAGGTCAAAGTAGCAGCCAATGTTTTGAACCAGATCTGAATGAAAATAAGGAAGCCACTGCAGGAATAACAAGGAAAAGAATCAAGACTAAAGTAATTTGACACTATGAGTGACAGAAAATGAAGTTCAAGGTCACAGGAACTTCAGAATCTCCAACCAAGAAATTTCAAAATCCCCAATGTCATGCAAAATTTATTGTGTAGGGGTAGCCACATTGACTGCCTTCTATATTCATCATGGTGGTGCTCTGAACGTGTAAGGAGAGAATTAAGTGATGAAATTAATTTTAAATATTGTTTAAATTATAGACAGCATTTTTTTAAGTTGCTACTTCTAGGAACTGTGAGTTTATTCCAAATACTGTACAACTTCTTGTAATATGGATAAACTTTCTGGAGAAATTATGTTCTTATACTAGTTTATTATTAATTTGAGGCTAGGTACTAATATCTGATTAAAAAATCATTTATATATATATTATATTGGGCCATTTTTCTAACTTCCACAGAAGATAAGCATACCCTGAGAGGGGAGAATGTGAGTAAGGCAGGTGAATTGATTGATGTGTTCTCTGCTAACTAATATGCATGAATAAGCGGAGTTTCCTTTAATAAATTATCCCAGGAGGTTACTAGACTTAGGTGCAGCTGATTTCCCTGACCCCAAACCTTAGGACCAGCTAAGTTTACACAGTGAAAGCAAACCAGAATGGAATAAAGTGATTCCATTCATTTCAGTCAGGCCCATGACTGATACCCAGTGTCATGACCAAATTGATCACACAATGGTCTCCATCAATCTTTGCAACAGGAGAACTGAGGAGATTAGTTGTACTGTGGCCTGTTCATTGTACCTTCCATAGATACAGCTCAATCTGAGAGGAGAAAGAAGAGTAAGTTAATTAAGGAGACAGGGTTCCCTCTGATAGCTTCTTTTTCCAAATTTCGATGGGTCTAAACCATCCCACCCCTGTTTCTTTAAGTACATTCCCCAAGCTCACTGCCTCACCAAGGAACTCTGACTCCACCCTCAATAAGACCTCTCCCACCCAGCATTAACCTATATGTTTGCTAACTTGAGAAGCATTAACCTAGCTACTAATCATTTGGGGAGTGATTGAGTTTTCACTATTAAGCAAAGTTGTTTATAAGATCTGAGCGATTCGGATAGTTTGAGATCAGAGTGGTACTTAGGAAGAATAGACCGAGGCTTCCAGGAGGTCTGACTTCAACCCTCATTCAAAGGCGAGCTGTACCTGAAACAAAAATACTCCCTGAACAGTTACTTAAGTTAGCCTACTTCCTGCTACTCCAGCCCAGGGAGGTTCACATGTGAGTCACACATTGAGTTTCTACAATAAGAAAGTGAATTAGATAGGAAACATTTATATTAATATACCTTTTAACCTGATATGAGCAAAATATTGTTCAATATTAAATCAATATAAAATATGAAAGAAATGGATTACTACTTGTGAGCGAATGCTTACTAATCTTACTAGTTGTACTAAGGCTTCGACATTGGATTGTAGTTCATTCATTGAGCATTTATTGGTCAGAATTAGACACAAGTCTAGCACTCAAGAGATATACATAACAGAATGCTAGCTCAAGGGTGAGGATCATGGCTTAACTCAATCCAGTGTGTGTTACTCAGGGAATCATGCATTTTTACCTATTCAACTTGAGTTTTGATACTAGACTCTGAGATTTATTTTATGTCATAATATTAATGTTGCTTTTGTGTGTAAGTATATGTGTGTATATGTATGTATTGGTTTATATGTGTATATGTGTTTGTATGTATATGTGCATGCATATATATGTATGTGTGTATATGTGTGGGTGAGTGTGTGTTTGTGTGTGCATGTATACATATGTGTGTGTATGTACATGTGCATGATCCAGTTTCAAGCATGTGCAGCAGCGTACTTACACTCTGTTAACTAAGCTATTCCCAAGTGAGGTCTGTCCCTTCCAGCCTACCAGGTGAGGTAAATACTTCCTCTTAGTATATTTTCCAGGCTTATCCCTAGATCAAGGAACTTGCCATGAGTCCCACTGTGTACTTGATGACATAAAATTTCTTCTCCAATCCTCATTTCTTCATCTGAAAAAATTTAAAAAAGGTAAATAGCAATGGTCCTATCACAAAGTTGTGCTGATAATGCATATAATCTAGCCCAGTGCCAAGCATGTAAGGGGTCAATTAATGTTTATTGTTACTTCCCGTCTCTCTTCCACTTAAATAACAGTTGAAGAGAAAAGGAATCTGCTGAAAACAAAGAGAAGCAAAGAAGCAATGACCCAGGATTGATTTATAGACATTTATTTACAAGAAGATAAGTAAAATGACAAGCTTTCACATCAAGAGTACCTAATGCCCAACCCCAAACAGGATGCCAGACAGCTACTTTCTTTTGGAATAAACTTTGGTATTAGCTAAGCTAGAATAGGCAATAGTTATAAATAAAAAAAATACACTTAAATTTTAGGAAATGCTTTTTATTTAGCTCATGGGCTGAAGTTACAAAGTAGCTCTCAGGGACCTCCAAAAGATGGGTCTGTGATAAAAGTCATCCTGTATCCTTTGGGTGACAAGTTAAATACCTGGCCTCCAAGGTAAATACAATAGGTTAATAAAGCATGGAGCCCATGGAGAGAGTCGGAAATAGATGCAATGTTTCCACGTGTTTTCCATCAGTCAATATACAATTAACAGCTACAGTGGAACTCTGTCTTCCAATAAGCCTGGAAAAAAAAGGCTATGAAGTAGAATTTGAAAAGGAGAGCATTGTTTAAGGTCCCTGCTGCTATTTTGTATGTCTAAGATATATTGTGAGGTATTTTATAAAATCTTTCCTCCCAAGTATATGGCTGTGTTGATGAGTTACAGAATGCATGGGAAGGACCAACAAAAGGCAGGTGATAACATAGTGAAATCACTGATCTCCATGTGTTCCAGGCAAAATTTGAAGGCCAGTAAAAATTGCAGATGTGTTTCATCAAATGCAGTGGTTCTCAATCTTCCTAATGCTATGACCCTTTAATATAGTTCCTCATGTTGTGGTGACCCCCAACTATAAAATTATTTTCATTGCTACTGTACAACTGTAATTTTGCTACTATTATGAATAATAAGGTAAATATCTGATATACAGGATTTCTGATATGCAACCCCTGTGAAAGGGTCATTTGATGCCCAAAGGGGTCACAACAGACAGGTTGAGAATGGCTGATCTAATGTCTAATGTCTTGTTAGTGCAGTATTGTTTTAAAAGTTATAATGCGCTTTTAACTTTCTATGTAATTATCATTTAGTACCTTCACAGAGCCCAGAGATATCAGCCATATGTTTCCATTATACAGAAAAGTAAGCTGCGTACTGGTTACTGGTAGGGTCAGAGACTGTCCTCCAATGTGTCTAATATTGGGTGCCACAGAGCACTCAAATACAGCCTCTTACGTAGGCCAGTCCCTCTCCAGTGCAGTGTGAGGCATTCACCCACACACTCAATGACCCTAGCACAGGTTCAGTCTACTATGCAGTGACTCCTCTCATTTACCAGTTCTAGCCACACAGTTTCATGGAGTATTTCTTACTCTGCTTTGAGGACCATAAAAAAGGATAATAATTTTTCTTTCCTATAACAAACATTTTGATTAAAAATTGTTAAACCTATAGCCCAATCCTGGTTCTTGGATATGTTTTAAATCTTACTGATTATTCTTTGACCTGATATTTGTATTTTGTATATGATACGTAATAATTGAATAAACATTTTAAGACTATCAAATTCAGCCCCTTTCCTTCCATACTTTTGGTCCTGTACTAAATTTTGCTATTTGTTTGTTTGTTTTTATTTTTGGATTTTGTATGTGAGTACTGTCTTAGTGTCATTTCTACTTCCCTTTCCTCCTCCTCAATACTTCCTGTGTCCCCCAATCACCCTTCTTAAACTCATGTTTGTAGCATCATTTATTGAAGAGACCAGCCTTTCCTCCATTGTGTATTCGTAACCTCTCTGTCAACATCAGTATCCCGGCAGTGTGTGGGTTTTAGTCAATCTGTCTGGTTTTTTCTGTGTGTGCGCATATGTGCATATTTTCCCTGTATCTCACTGTAATAAGTCAACATCTCTTTAGAAACTTAATGCCTGCAGTCAGAATTTGCCCTGGCATGCAGTCAGAAACTGCAACGTCTCTCGATCACATGGCCCCTGAATGTCAGTCTTCACCTTCCTAGTTCAAGGCCTCTTTCTCACTCTGCTCCTTGGAATTCAGGACCTCTATAAAGTAAATCCTAATTAAAACCCCAACTTTGGCATCTATTTTATTTTAAGTTCCATGGAATTTGAAACCCAATCACTTAACAAGGACCTGAACTTTAGAAAATTTCTTCTCATGGAACAGAATCTTAATAAAAATAAAAGCACATATCTTGTATTGGAATGTGGGATAACAGAATACCAATGTATGCTTCCTGATGATAAAAAAAAAAATGTGTCGCTCTGGGTTTTGCTCACATGGGGAAGGGAGCATGTAAGAAATAGCCATGGCATCTATTCAGTCTTGTTGACAATATATAATTACTTTTAGATAATAGTGATTTTTTTCTTAAGGGTAGGAAGAAGGCAAAGGGAAACTAAAACTAGTTTTATTGTAATTAAAATGATTTTCTTTTTAGCTGCTTCTAAAGTAACACCATAAATTTTTTAAAAGATGTGGTTCCATCTTAAATAGATATATAAATAAATCCTAAACGCATACACATCCATGAAAGTTTCCAAAGAGCCAAAACAATGTTAATGAAGAACAAAATTGGATGTATCACATTTTCTTACTTCAAAATTTGCTGCAAAACCACAGCAATCAAAGAAGCTTGAGGATGGCATCAAAACAGACAGACTGACTAAAACCCACACACTGCCAGGATACTGATCTTGATGGAGAGGTTACAAATACACAATGGGGGAAGGCTAGTCTCTTCAATAAATGATGCTAAAAAACTGGTCGTCTAAATGCAATGGGATAAAATTGAATCTTTATCATGTGCTATAAATAAAACCCAGTTAGAGTGACACAGAACAACTAAATCCAGAATATTCCCAAAACAGTGCCAGAGGTGACTATCAACCCCTTGCATATAACCCAGAAAGCACAGACAACAAAATCAGAAACAGACAAGAGGGACCAATAAAAAGCAAAAAATAGAAGTAAAATAAATTAAAAAATCTCTGTGTGCATGTAAATTGAGGCAGAACCATAAAATGGTAGATAATAGCCACAAAAGATTAGTTGCATGGAGAATTAATGTCCATAACATCGCTTAGCAGCACAATACAGACAACCCGGGAAAAGGTGTGAAATACTTGTCACAAAGACTACATACAAATGATCGATAGACCGAGAAAACCCAACATACTAGTCAGCATGAAAGTAAAAATAAATCTCCCTTATGTTTGTTATGATGCCAATTACAAAAGAGATGGAAGATAGCTGCTGAGGTGCCTTCATAAAGGAATCCTAGTACACTGTTAGCACGAAAGGAGATCAGCATAAGAAAACAGTGTAGAGTGGGGGCTCCCCCAAATTGGAATACCTTATAAACCAAAATCTCACTTCTAGAAGTTTACCTGAAAGACTGAAAGTGCTACCTTGAAGACATCTTTGCATTCTTATCTTCAGGATGTGTTATACACACGAGCAAAGCCATGAGAACACCTGGAAGTCTAATGCAGATAAAGTATATGTATACAATGGAATATTACCCAGACCAAAAGAAAGAAACCTTTACATTTGTAACAGATAATTAAGCTTGAGGAGATATGCTAAATGAACAAGCCTTATATACAGGAATAAATACCACAGGACATTGTCTACATTAAGTCTGAGAGTTGAAGTCATAGAAACAGTGTAGAATGGTAGTCCTGCTCTGGTTTTGAAAGAAGAAAGAATTGGAGAGGAGTTGGCACAGAGGTCGCTGGTTTCCATGACACAAGACAAGAACAGAGCCCCATTGCATGTACTTTATTGCAAAATAAAGTTTTCTTATGCTAAATTTTCTCATCAACTTAAAAGGAGGAAAGAATAAAACGTTAAGACATAATGGTCAAGTGTGGTGATATATTGTGTACCCTAATAAACTTATCTGAGGATCAAAGGACAGAGCCAGCCACTGGATTAGACATAGAGGCCAGACAGTGGTAGCACACACCCTTAATCCTATTACTAGGGAGGCAGAGATCCATCTGGATCTCTCTCTGTAAGTTCAAGGCCACACTGGAAACAGAGCCAGGCAGTGGTGGCACACATCTTTAATCTCAGCACTTGAGATCTCTTGTCTCTGCTTGGGAAGGACACACTCTTTTAATCCCAGGAAGTAATATGGCAGGACACAGGAAGATATATAAGGCATGAGGAAACAGGAACTCTCCCTTGAGACTGAGGATTTCATAGAGATAAGAACTTGTGGCTGGCTTGCTCTGCTTCTCTGATCTTTCAGCTTTCACCCCAGTGTCTGGCTCTGGGTTTTTTAATTAATAAGACCTTTTAAGATTTGTGTTACAGTTAAGTTTGTGGCATTTATTTACATTGACAGTTTCATCTTTAAACTCATCAAGATATATACATTCCATCCTTATAGTCATTAGTAGGTTAATGATACTTCTACAAGCTATGTTATTCTTAAAAAAAATCTTAGATGGCAATATATTAATTGAAAACCTTTTTTGTTCACTCTTTCAACTTTCAATTAACTATATCTGTTATCTGCATAAGGAATATACTGCTGATTGACACATAGATGATCCTAAAGTTCTCCTCTAAGTCCAAGTATGTCACAATTTGATTTTTAAATAAATATATGCATTCTACTGAAAGCTCTTTAACATGAAGAGAAATTCATTCTATTACAGAGAATATCAGCACTCACAAAATTATTTTTATTTTTCCCTTTTTTAAAAATTTCTACGTATTATAAAATTAGAATTGGTAATGTGTTTGAACTAAATCGTTTTCTATGCTAATGTTATTTTTGGAACATTTTGTAACATAATATTAAATTATCTTTGCAATTATAATATTTCATAGCATTGTAGCATTCCATTATAGGGATAAAAACAGAAAAACATTTCTTTTTTTCTTTTCTTTTTTTTTTTTTCAGGGCTTTTCTATGTAACAGCCTGGCTGTCCTGGAACTTGCCCTGTAGACCAGGCTGGTCTTGAACTCATAGATATCTGTCTGCCTCTGCCTCCCAAGTGTTGGTATTACAGGCGTGCCCCACCACCACCAGGTAGAAAAGCATTTTTTTTACACATGTGGCCGACCTGAGTACATGTGCTTGTGCTTATTTTCCATGTAGATGTAGAAACCACTAAAGTGTCCAAACACTTTGCTCCAAATGTAACTTGGAAAAGCAGGAAAGCGTGCATGCTAGTAGAAACCTTTATAGACTTTCTTTCAGTTTTCCAATCTCTATTTTAGTTTAGTTTCTACTTACCAAGTGTCCAAGACTGTGCCATAAAGGTGATAAACATGGCAATGAAACAGCCATGGTCTGTACTTTCATGTTCAGAAGTCCAGCGGGGAATCCATCACAGAAGAAAATATAAAACCCTCACGAGACCGTAGGGCAGCCTCTGCAGGGCTGAGCTTTGCACTAAGATGTTGACTTCGTTGGACCCAGACGTTAGGAAGCCGACTCTCACACACCTGCGATGCGTTCCAACTTGCTAATGGAAAAGGAAGGGCCTGGGCCAGGAAGTTCGTCACCTGTTCAGTTCTGCAGTACAAACACAACACGTGTAAAACACTGGGCCAAATGAGGCCTGTGCAGCCTTTGGAGACAAAACGACCCAAAGGAAGCTGTTTTCGAACAAACTCCACAGCTCAGAGCCCAGGAAGGTGCAAACACAGCAAGGGCAGAGTGGTTCGGTATCTAATGCGGAAAGGCGGTCAGTCCCACACCAGGCTGTTATTAGAGTACGGAAAAAACAAAAACCAGAATCCAGGAAAGGATGATAGGTGCATACAGAATGCCTCAGAGGAAGGAGACAGAAAGGTCTCTCGCTTCCCAGGAGCCATTAACCACCACTTAGAACAGAGTCAGTCTTCTCATGAGAGGCTATCTCACCTTCATTGCAAGCATCAGGCAAGCCAAGTTGGGTGGGCCAAGTAAAGCATGGGTTCCAGTCAAGGACACAGGATCCCCTATGTTTCCCAAGTCAGATCCTTTATGACCTGCCAGTTTCATCAGAGCAAGTTCTGGAAAGTAGCTAATACCAATTAAAGAAACAAGGAAATGATATTCCCATGTACTGAAATGTTTTTCAAGTAAAATTGGATCTGTGCGCGGTGAAACATACAGTGGTCTGCTGCTTTGGAAAGGCCCCACTTGATTGAGTTTATGGCTCGGAGCATGTTGACATTCGGGGGCTGGAGAATGATAAACATTAACTGCTGTAATGAAAGTTTACGTCTGACCTCTTCCTCTGTCTGCAGCAATATTTTATAGGGAAAATAACAAATCTCAAATCTGCTATTAGCTAGCAATTCTGGATTTTCGACTGGTCATGTTAGTAGGTGAATGACTTCAGGGACACCCACAACAACCTGCCAGTCTCCAGAAACCTGGTAGAAAATGTCAGATAGCCCTCCAGCCTCATTAGGTTAGTAAAGTCCCGCGGCCTTACATTGGGTTACTACAAACAGGCTATTTCATACCCTGAAATATCAGTCATGCCCACGCAGACAACCGGACTTTACACAGCATATTTCATGAGATTTTAAACTCCAATTCTTGAATAGAAAACATTCCTGTCTTAAAAAAAAAATCTTTACTTAGCATTTCATTTTCTGCCCCTCAGCACCTAGATTAATTTTTCCTTTCCTTGGTTTCATAATTAGGTGAAATTTCTGCTTTCTCTCAAGGACATTTAAAGAGGTGTGTGTTTCAGGCTTGTTTGTGTGTGCATCTAAAATGCAAAGAATGTTGTGTTAATGTATTTGATTTTCCTCAGAGTCAACATTCCCTCCGGCATCTAAATAAGCTGCAAACCAGAGCTCATTCTGAGGGCTTGTTCTGCCTCTGCCTGGCCCTACCTGCCCAGCCCTACCTGCCCTCCAAGCACCTCTTCCCCAGACCCCCACTTCAACAAGTGAATAAACAGTGCAGCTTACATGCAGCACACCTTCTGATTAGAACGTTATTGATGATTTGCAGGGAAAAATCATGCAACTCCGGACCTTCAGCACAACACACAGCTCCAATAATGACAGGTTTAGGTCACTGTTGAACTCTGAACAGCTCTGAAATTGCATACACAACAGTCCACACAGCATTATCCTAAGAGACAAACACTTTCTTTGAACTCTAAAAGAATTTTCCCCCAGCTCTGGAACTGAATACCCATGCTTTTTTATTAAATATGAAGTTGCAGGCTCACAGTTAGGAGCCTGTTGCAGGGAGAATGTGTTGCTTTGATTGTTGCATTTTTAGCTATCACTGTGAAGGACGAGTTTCCTGAGAGAGTGACTGCTGTTCTCCTGCTCACCTGACTTCATAAGCATGCTCTTCTAGGACTTGTGATCAGAAAGAACAAGAGACTCACCTACATACAGCTAACTGACCTCATTCTGGGCCCTTCCTTCCATGGGCCTAACTCCCTTCTCCTATTTGCTTCCCTCTGTGTCCAGCGCTTTCATCTATGTAGAAAGTGTAAAGTTGAATGTTTGTGCAGTGATCACATGATGCCTCTCCACTGGGCTGCAGCAAGAGTGCTTTGTCAGGCCAATATTACTATGCAGCTCACAGAACTGCAGACATTTTTCAGCTAGAGAAGAATTAGCGATAACCCTGCAAAGTGGTTTCTAAATTATATTTAAGAAGCAGGATATTTGGCTTAAAGAAAATTCTACACAGCATCATGATACCTGCAGCTTATGGAAGCCAAGCTGTTCTAAGAAACAAAGAAGGGTAAAAAGTCCCTTATCAGCATCCTTCCTCTTGCCTTTCAGAAACCCTAGTCTCCTCAAAAAATAGTTCAAACTATATGGTAACTCTAGCCACATCTGAGGACCAGAAAGATCAAATACTTCAGCTCAGGTCATTTGTCTATTAATTTACAAGGACACAATTGAAATCTAGCTTTCTGCATCCAGGATTATAGCTAATTTAGGTCTTACCTTTTAAAAAGTGTGACTCTAATGTGGAAGAAAATAAAATCCTTTAGTAAGTAAGGAATTTTTTTGTGACTACACACACACACACACACACACACACAAACTTACTTATCAGTTACACTGTTCTAGGCAGGTACCAGGTATTCTATATACAAAAAGTATTTATTCCTTCAAGGTGCTTAGAGCTCAGCTGGAAGGAACATGTGAAAAACAGAACACAATGAAGAAATGGTCTTCAATCTCCCTTGTACTGTTAGGGACTGCTTAAGGAGTGTGATAGCTTTCTGACAATGATGTGGAAGCGTGGAAGATGCCAGGAAAGGGACATGAAGGAACAAGATCCCGCTTTCACAAACATGAAGGCAGGAGAGGGGACAGGGCGAGCCAGGAACATGAAATAGGGAGGTGTTGGAACACGGAGAGGACAGAGGATGATGCTAAGCAATGAAGCTGTGCTGTGGAAAGGATGGCAAGCATGGCCATGAGACTCCCAGAGAATTCAAGATTTCTAAGCAGGGAAATGACATTCCTAATTTAAAAAATAAAGTCCCTATAATGAGGATGACGCAAATCAACACTGTGGCCTTGAGGATAACAAGGAAACACAAAGTGAAAAAAACTTAGTTCCACACTGGATGTGATGAGTGAAGATAGAGGATAAGGAAGGGCAGAGTTGAGTTTGGACCATGGGGTATGTGGTCACCAGGTTCTGAACTGGAGAAACAGGAGGAGGTCAGATTTTAGGCTCAGAGTAAAGGAGGATTGTTTGGTGTTGGGAGGCTTTTCTGGTCAGAGGTTGCAGTCTATCATGGCCTGGCCACTTTCTCCAAAAGCTCAGCAACATGGGGACTCCCTCCCCAACGAGATCTTCCTACTTTCTACCTGCCCTTTTCTGGAGAAAGCCCCTGGGCCCAGTGGACTGACCTTATCTGAAAGCTGTCTCTAGGCCTGGATGCCTGATTTATCTCTAGCATGGCCTTTGGCATAGTCCCCTGCTGGAAGCCTTTCCCCTGCTGCCCATATGGTAACCAAGACTTGTACTAGGAGCTTTGGTATAGGACCCTGCTGCCACATATGAAGCCTTATGATAGGACTGTGCCACTTAATGAAATTAGAGTTTGTCCCAAGGCTCCCCAATCCTATATATTACTATATCCTGGAATAAAGCTGAGCTAATTCACTGAAGTCATCTCCCAGAGGGCTGTCTCCATCATACCCACAGCCATCCAAACCCTGTTCCTTGCTTCTGCTCCCTCCACCCTCATGGACCAGTGTTCCAATGACCCCAAGGAAGAAGCAGAGCCACAGTTTGGGTTTGAATATTCATGGTTGGAAAAGACTTGAGATCCCAATAGAAGCCACGTGTTTTCAGGTAAAACACTAAAAGACCCCGAGTCAAAGACACTTGAAAAGAGAGGAAAGCAGAAGACAGTGTCAGCTTGTATGTAGTAATGGAAGCCATGAAAATGAATTCCCTGAAAACAAAGATGCAGATGAGAGGGCGTTGAGAAAGGAAGCACCTAAGTGATAAACACTTGACCTGTCTAACAAGAGGGGCCACAAAGAACTAGAGAGATACAAATGGAGAGGGAGAGGAAGAGAGAGATGTCATACAAATCAAAGAAGGAAAGTAGGGAGAAAAAATAACCAAACAGGTCACGCTGGAGAGAATCATGTAAGTTGAAAATCACAGAGTGTTTTGCGATGGGAGGTGGCATATTGTGTTTGTGGGGTAATGATGTAACAGACAGCAGAAGCCCACCCTTGTTTGAAAAACAATTATAAAGTGAGAAATCTAGTTGTTGCTTTTTGCCAAGAAATGTTATTAGAAAGGCAAGTGAAAATAAAATGTTTAGTTCAACAAAAAATGTGAGATAAAATTAAGACTATTCAACCAGTAATGGTAACATACACCTGTAATCTCAGCACTGGGGATGCTGAGGCAGGAGGATTAGTCTGGGCTATACAGTGAGCTGAATACTAGGCTGGGATGAAAGAGTCTTTGTCTCAAATAAAATAAAATAATAAATTAAAAAAACAAGTGACAAAAGCATAGTAAGAATATTTTTTATGGTGGAACGGCCTAGAGAACCAACAGTCAGCTATACTCAGAAAGGTAAAAAAGAGAAAGGAGCAGAGCCACGAGGAATCATAAGTCACCCTTAGTCCCAGGAGACAATCCCAGTGTTGATCAGGTAGAAGATGGTTACAAACTGAATGGAGTCAGCCAGTACGCTTAGTAGACAATGAGATGTTGTGAGACAAGAGGTACAGGGACAGCGTCTGGAGACTTCCCTGGATGCAAAGTCAAAGGACAGGAACCTGCCCACAGGGGCTTGTGTTGAAATGGTCCATGGTGTGGCAGTGTGGTAGAGCTTAGAGGCATGGGTTTCTGGTTAAGTTTGGGTTCCAGAAGAATGTCCTCTCTTCATTCTGCCCTTGTGGTTAGGGAGGATGTCAAGAGGGTTAGGCGAAGTGAAGGAAAGTATGCTTTCTGGAAGTTTCCAAAGTTACAAACTTCTCTCCTCTACCTAAACACCCCCGACCCCATGCCCTTTGGACAGGGAGAAGCTACATTTCCCTTCTGCATCCAGGCACATAATCTCACTACTCTAAACCTCTTTTGTTTCTAATTTCTGGTGTCCTTAAGACTAGCAACAACAACAGCAGATGCTTTTTTGCGTATGGAATGATTGTGTCCACAGAGGCCATTTGCAGTACATCAGAAGGCAGGTATGTTATCTCCATTCTGGGAAGATTATACAGTATACATAATCACCAAACACTCCCTATCTCTTTATGGTCAGTTAATAACAATCTGTCTTCCCAAGGACCTCAAGGAATCCAGGAGCCATTGCCTCCACAGTATTTTCACAACTGAAATTGCTCTTACAGACAGTAAAGGGAAAAATCAAATTAAGCCATTTCCCTCCTACCCTTTTGCTACCTACTTGGAAATCATTAGTACAAATGATAGTTAGCCCAGCCACAGCAAAGCAATCAAAACAGCCCCATCCATCTCAGTGAACCATGTCCCAGCTTCAGTATTCCAATGGCTACTAATTAACAGTGACACACATTAATGGCCCCAGCAGCAGGGTCAGCACAGCATTGGTAGTGTCTTAATGCCAACCGAAATGATAGATATTAAAGTTTTTTTCCCTAGCCACTAGAAAGGGGGAGGGTGGAGTTGGAAGTCACTTGACAACAACAGATATCCCATGGAAACAGCCTTTACAGCAGCAGCCTTTTTGACCCCAGAGAAAGAGGAAGTGCCATCCACAAAGAAGTCTCTGCATTTGGCTCTCTGGAAGAATTTATAATCATAATATTTAGAATATTCAGAATAATAATATTTTTATTCTGAAATGTTTCTGCTGGCCTCGAAACTGATTGTCCCACTAATAATGATAATAGTAATAATATAAAGCCCCCACATGACAGTAACTATGACCCAAACTGTTTGAAAGGATAAACAGCAGCTCTCCATAAGGAACCACAGAAGCTTCCCTCCTTAAAAATGGATCCTTCTGGAGTCTGCAAAGAGGAATTGTGTGAGTTGCCCAAGATTCCCTCAAAAGGGCTCTAATCCGTGTGCCCCCAGAGTTTCACTGTTGCAGAAAACAGCAGTGCTCATTAAATATTTGTTGGCGAAATGAATAAACGCATACCCAATTGTTATTAATTGAGTCTTGCCTGGTGATCAGAGTATAGTTCATGCCTATCCCCGAGCAATGTTTAGTTAAGCTAAAAGATGAGTTAATGACAGGTGGTCTAGAGGGGAAGCGAGCACAGTGAAGAGCAGAGTTCCAGGTAAGGAGGAGCAATGTGAGGGCCTCAGGCATGTGCCTGGAGAAAAGACGGAATGATAAAGGGTTATCGTAAAGACAAAGGTGCCCTGGGGAAGCTCCTAGGGCTACACAGGAGCCTTTAACCTGCCAGAGCAGCCTTGTCCCAGAGCCTTTCTCCTCTGCATCCCTTCCCTGCCTCTCCTTCCCCAGTCTCCAAGGGAAGCAGCCTGTGTTTATTTGTTATGCACAGCTCTGCAGTACACAAACAGATTGACATAAATTTGTGCCAGCCTTTCTTGTTTAAAACCATGAATTATTCAAGAAATATTACAATATTAATTAGAAATCATTAAAATACGAGTGTTGGGGGAGGGAGGAACGAGATGGTGCATTAGCAGAATTGCATTTAGCCCAAATATGAAGTGTGCCAAAGCTGCTTAATCATTGTTTTGATAGTCAAAATACCATAACACCAGTTATACAGTGCTGGGAAAGGAAGCCTCTTGAAAGCTGCTGCTTCCCCTTATTATGGGGGGAATTAATTATTTATGGAGCTCCAGCAGTGTATTGGGTGCTCCAGAAGACACAAATAAGGCTAGGATTCTGCCTGGAGGGCAGAAGAGTAAAATCACAGCAGCACAGACTTCTGACTCACTCCCAGCCAGTGATTAATATCTAGAGGAAGAGGGGCTTGTGCTCTGACTTTCAGTTTGCTCAATGTTTTACGTTGGCAATCTTTAGAGGAATCACAAAGTGGATGTTTTTGCTGAAGAATGCCAAGGAAGAAGTAAACCACCAGGAGCCCTACAAATGAGAAAAAATATATTCGTCTCAGAGGTCGATGTCACGTTCTCCACCTGTGGGAAGCAGCAAGCTGAGCTTAGATGCTGAAAGCAGCTCACTGAATTGAGCGATCTAGGTCCAGGGGAGTCACCAATGAGGGTGATTATTCCCTGCTTATTATGGTATCTGCAGATTACTGTGGTTAAACAGCATGCACGCATGGTCGAACTTCTACAGTTGGTAAAGTTTATAACACTGGTAAAATATGTAACTCAGGTACACAAACAGGACACAGGCACTGACTTGGGATAGTCAGTTAAAAATCATTGATGATACCTTAGTGCACTATCAAAGACCAGGAAGTGCAATGAGTCAGCTTATGACATTTGAAGTGGGACCATTTTGGCCAGCGGAATTAGGTATTTCTTGGTGGTAGAGCATCATCCTGTTGCTGTTGCCATTGAAGACAAATAGAATCCTTATGACCTAGACTGGTTACAGAAGCTTCCAACTCAGCACCAGCGGATGAGCAAGTGCCTACCACATCCTCCGAAACATGAGCAAGAACAAATAAAAACAGAGCTGCCGACAGCCACTATTGGAAGCCACCCATCCTCTTACCCCATTTAATTTGGTTTATGTCCAGCACAATGAGCACAGTGGATTTAATGTGTAGGCGGACCTTGGTTAATGTAGTCCCTCAATTTTTCAGTCAGTTGTGTGTAGCCACATTGTTATGACCTCACATCAAACCAAGGACATGCAGGCTTCGCTGTGTTCAGCTCATCTAAAATATTAGCTGACGGAGTTGCAAGATAATGGCCCAGGTCTACACTTCTGTGGGACCAAGGGCTTGGTCTCTTGGCTCTATACATATCTCTTCCTTGTATTAAGAGGAAGAGATGGAGGGTGAGGTATGAAGCTGGTCTTCAAATATAGAGTCAGTCAGTGGGTCTGAGGTCTAAATAAAGTCATATGGTAGCAAAGCAAAGAGAAATCAATCTAGATGCAAAAGATAGGCAATCGAGGAAAAAGAAACCAGAAAAGTACAGGCTCCAACACAAGCTAGGGATCAGCATGCCCAGAAGCTTGAAGTTTTGGGAATGTCAGTCACAAAAGATGAGCTGAGTCAAAACAGGGACATTTTTTTCCTTCTCATAGCTCTCATGGCTGTGTCTTTGCCAGGAGTTCCTTTAAGTTCTGACAGATTTGTCTGACACCAAGCGTCAAGCTCCACTATGCTTAAAAATTATCTTCAGGATGAGTAACTTCATGCTTTTTTTTTTTTTTTAATTCTGTGTCTAACCTAAACTTGTACATAGCACCTCCTCTTTCATAGATGAACTGACCAGGGTTACAAAGAAGAGTGGACGGGGGTGGCAACAACTGGGGCTACATATGAAACTCAAGGCTGAGTCCATCAGTTAAAGCATTTCATGGCATGGGTAGCTGTCCAAACTAAGTCAACAACCCCCGAACAGTAACTAGCTTATGATATTTGCATTGGTTCCTTGCAAAATGCCCAGTATTGCCATGCTGGAGCTGGCACGTTCCTTTCTAGTGAATGCAAGGTGAACTTTGCCTTCAATCACTGAGTCCTTTAGCACAGGTACCATCTGCTAACCCACTTTGTTTCTTTTTTCACGTCCACATTCAGACACACACAATACACAGACACTGGAATATTAACTTTGTCATTACATTTACTTGTTTTCTTTTTTTAAAGAAATGTTTCTTTTGACTTCTAGGAGTGGGAATAGGAGTTATTTTTAAAACTGCAATAATAGGCTGCAATAATAGGCCGGAGAAACAAGCAGCAGAATTAAATAAAGGTACAAATGCATTTGAAAGAAAATACAGTGTAATGAGATACTTGACCCCACATGCATGACCTCTGTAGCTGATCAAAAGCATTGTGCTTTCCAAATAATCAGGATGCAATTTAATATCGTAGAAACTGCCCAGGTTGTAAGATCAACTGTCACCATTTGGATGTGCTTGAGTTCATGTTTACAAGCGCTGAATATCTCTGCAGAGTAAAAACCTCCCAAAAGCATGACTCCACTTGAAGAGTGGAGCTTTCTAGATACTTCTGTGTCAGTTCACTAACTGATCAGGCATTTGGGCAGAGTTTATATTTGTCCTTCTAAGACTCTGTTTCTGCTACCAATGAGAAGTACAGGCCCAGAGGCAGCCATGACCATGAATCTTACTTCAAAGGTCATGCTCTACTATGCTCATAGATAAGACCTTCTGCCCTATACTTGTCCTATGGGTATACTGAAGGCCAAAAAGAAGTGTGACAACTCTCAAGGAGGAAAAGTTTAAGATGAGCAGAAATAAACACACACACACACACACACACACACACACACACACACACACCCCTCCAGATCAAATTCTTTGTGAATATAAATATTCCTCAAGAGTTAGGTGCTAGCTGAAACTGTCAGGATTGTGTACTCCAGCATAATCCATTGAGATTTTCTGCAGAGGAGAAATATATTCCAAATTATTTACCTAAACATTGAGGCATCTTGACCTAGGGGTTAGTCAGCCTACCTGAATCTGATTCTCCTCAGAACCTCTTTGGAGGTGTGCTTCTGAGAAGAGGTCATTGCAGAGGTCAAAGGAACAAAGGGAAGCCACTTTCCAGCAGCCAAAGACACTGGCATGGCTAAGTACTTCTTACTGTGTCTCAGTGGAAATAGAACCCAAACTTAAGAAATCTCCATCTTGCTGAAATACTGTCCACAGCACACCATCAGATGGCTTGTTTTTAGAAAATTATTCCCTTTGAATGCCCAGTAGCACAGCGACCTCTCCAAACTTCTGGTAGTGATATACTGTGCTGATATCACAATGTAAGGTAGAATTTACTGCACTATGAAGAAAATAGTTAATCATCTCCAAGTAAAACCTCATTCTGGTTTCTCTTACTATTTCTGTATTAAAAATAATTTATATATAGAAAAAAGATCCCCTCAGGAAATTAGCATCTTGCTCACTGCAAAGGCTCTGATAGAACATACATGCATGAGAATTAGTATTCAGTTTGGGAGGCCTCAGAACACAAAAGTACAAAGCCTGCATAGAATAACCCCTTCATACCAGAGAACTACACTTCCCTAAAATTAAAGGCAAGCAACCAGAGCCGAGGAGACAAGTAAATATCCCCTTTCCCCGTGGCACCTCTGGCTAATGGGAACCGGAGCTAATGATCTGAATCGAAAGCGAAGCCGTGTTTTATGGAATGCTCACTCTTTGTTAAGCAAAGCTGTTTGGGCAAAGGACCATTCTATTGATTTAGAAATTGATTTCTTTTTTCTTCCTTCATATAACTAAAACATGACTCACAAATCACAGCTCTTTTATTCTTCTGGTTTCAACCGAGGCCGAATCTTTCCCAACCTACTCACCCAGGAACATGTGATGGAGGTGCAGGAGGAGAGACGGGGACTTCAGGACAGAGATTGTTCAAGATTCTATTAAATGTTTCAAGTGGCTTCCTTTGAACAGAGTCCCGTGGTGTAATTATTGTAATTATCATTAATCATCAACTTCCAGACCCAATCGAAACGCAGCACATCGGAAAGGTCAAAGCAGTGGCGAATTCTACTATCCTTCACAGAAGACACGAGGCATTAACATTCTGATGCTCCACCTGTGTGACAAGGAGTGTAATGGAAACAGAAAACAGCACAAGATTAATGTGTTCTCCTGATAAGAATTATCATATGGAAAAGAGAAAGCGGGGCGTCCTTAACCCATTCCTGGCACAGCAGCATAGTGCTGACAGGGGTGAGAAGCAGGGGAGTTCAAGCTTGCCCTACTGAGGATCACCGTGTCTTCGTCTGCCAAACCAACCAACCAACCAACCAACCAACAAAAAGCTAACTGGGAGCACGAAGGTCACATTTTGGATCATTCACTGGATCCCTGGTGCTCTATCTGTCTAAATAACATAACTCCTAATCAGACTACTGACATGACCTTTCAACCCATGGTCTGTCATGTGCCTCAAGAAAATCCACCTGTATCAACTGAAACAGAACTCATCCCCACATCCTTAAACCAAGTTCACCGCATTGGAACAAAAGAAGACACTGGGTTTTTTTTTGTGTTACTCATCCTGGAGAGTATTTCTGGTCACTCCAAAGAGAGCGGCGATGACAGACCGGAGAAAGATTCCACCCAAGTCTAGGCTGGGGAACCAGTGATTTGATCCAGGTTATGAGCAGAAGCATGGGTGAGGAATTATTCATAGGAGGGTGGGCAACTCAAGGTAACTACAGAAACAAAGTCACTACCTCCCAGCAATTGTTAACCTCTTATACACCTTTGGAAAGGAGAGCAGCGGAGCCTCTTGAGACTCAGAGACCTGCTAAGCTCCTTGCAAAGGAAATGTTTATGGGCTTAATCTTCTAAGAGTCTTATGGAAGTGATCCATAAGCTCCAATTCAAGACCACAAGCCATATAACACTGTACAATGCAATAGATCTGAGTGCACACACCCAGGTTCACATCCATTTGGTCAAGTACTAAGTGATTTTGGGGGAAGACATACATTCTTTTCTAGGCTTCCATAGGTTGCAGAGTATGCTTAATTGAATCTACTCCAAGGTATTAGTTACATTAAAGATAACAAAACAATATGCTTAAGACTATTGAGTGTATAATGAGTGCTCAACAAATATCAGCTATTTTTAAAATTCAATGTTTATAATTATAAAATTCACCCAATCATCTCTTAAATAAAAGTAGATAAATATGAAAATGATTCTATATTTATAGATTTCTATCACATTCAGACAAGTAGGAGAGTGCCAAGTCCTATCAATTTACCTTAAAATCTCTCTCTCTCTCTCTCTCTCTCAGTTTCTTTCTTTCTCCTCTCTCTCTCTCTCTCAGTTTCTTTCTTTCTCCTCTTTGTGTGTGTGATTATTTGACTGTCTGAAGTAGGAAAGAGGGCTAGAGCGATAGTTCAGCAATTAGGAGCACATACTGCTTTGATGCCAGCCAGGGAAGCAGATAAACTAACTGCAGATTTTCACCTCTCTCTCTTCTCCTACATATCCAGTCCCCTAGTCTCAGCTCCAGCTCTGCAGTAGACTACCTGTTGCCTCTTCTCACTCTCTGCTCATGTTTCCAGGAGACTAAGCAGATCCTAATGGAACATCCTGCTTTCCTCCCTCCTGTAGATTCCCAAGTTCGCCCCTCATAGCCCATCCCCATTGCTACGTGTCAGCTCCAAAAACCTTGAAACATATTTTACCCAGAAACACCAATGGCCACACTTATTAGGACCCCAGAAGAATTTCCTACCAGGCAACACACAGCCAGCACACTCTCCTAAAAAGGAGAAGGTGACAAAAACCAAGGAACAAAACACATATCCAACAAAGAGAAAAACAAATATCAGTACCTAGAATTACATTCTTCCTAATCTCAGATGCCTACACACCAGTATAAAAACACAGTCAATAACAGCCAGGATAATATATCTCCACTAAAGTCTGTCAGCAACTCCACAGTAAGTAGGACCTGAGAATCACAACATTGTTGAAACACAAGATGAAGAAATAAGAGTCCTTATGATTATTTACAAAATATTTATAAAAAATTTAAAACATATATTATAATATTTATATAAATGTGCAAATACGAGCTTTATCAATACAAATATATAACAAATATAAATGTTATAAAATATTATAAAATAGCCTTTATGAATATTATATAGGTCCTTAAAGAATAAATGAATAAAATTCCTTAAAGAAGTCTATGAAAACACAAACAGTGAAAGGAAATTAACAAAATAGTTCAAACCCTGTAATTGGAAAAAGAATCAATATAGAAAACCCAAACTAAGGGAAATCTGGGAATGAAAAATTTAGGAACTTAAATAGGAACCTCAGAAGCAAGCCTTACCAACAGAATATAAGAGATGGGAGAAGAACCTTAGGCATTGAGAACATGATAGAAGAAAATGATATGGCAGTCAAAATGGATACAACAGGAAACATAAAAAACAAGGAATAAATAATTCCAGACCAGCAAATCAAAAGTGGGGGACACACACACAGAACAGCAACAACAACAGTTTAAGCGATATCTCTCGGCAAATCCAGCCATACAGACAGCACAAGAAGGAAAATTCTAACATTAGAGGTTACTCACACCCAAAAAAGCACAAAGAATAAATGATCCCAGATCAGCAACCCAAAAGAGGGAACACACACAAAACATGAACAAAAATAACAGGACTCAGTAATCATGGGTCATTGATATTTCTTAACATCAAATGGTCTCAATTGCCCAATAAAAAGATACAGATAACAAAATGGATACAAAAATAAGATTCGTCCTTCTACTGCATCCAAGAAACATGGTGTATGCAAGAAACATACACTAACATCAAGGATAGATATCACCTCATGGTAAAAGAATGGAAAAGGTTAACCCAAGCAAACGCAAGTAAGAAGCAAGTTGGTGCAGCCAATTTTATGTCAGACAAAATAGATTTCAAACCAAATCAAATCATAAGAGGGATACTACATATTCATGAAAGGAAAAACCATCAAGAGGACTTTGCAATTCTTAATATTTATGCACCAAACACAAGGGCACCCAAGTTCTAAAACAAAACAGCACAAAAATCAAACAAACAAACAAAATACCACAGTTTAAATCACATATGAACCCTCCCATTCTGATAGTGTGAGACTTAACTATCCCACTCACCAATAGACAGGCCATTCAGACAACAAATGGAAATTCTGGAACTAACTAAAGTTATAAACTAAATGAACCAGCTGAGCTCTAGTGACACACACCTTTAAAACCAGCATTCAGGAGAGGAGGCAGATGGATCTCTGTGCATCTGAGACCAGCCTCATTTACAGAGTAAGTTCCAGAACAGTCAAGGTTACACAGAGAAACCCTAACACAAAAAGGGAGAGAGAGAGAAGAAAAAGAAAAAAAAAATCAAATGGACCTAACAGATATTTACAACACACCCAAACACAAAAGAATATACCTTTTTCTTAGCACCTCATGTAACTTTCTCCAAAAATGACCATGTGCTCAGATACAAAGTAAGTTTCAGTAGATACATGAAAAATGAAATAACACCCTGCATTCTATTTGACCACTGTGTTTTAAAACTGAATATCAACAACAACAGAACAGAAAGTTTACAAAGTCATGGAAAATGAACAACTTTCTACTGAATGAAAAGTAGGTCCAGAAAAAAGTTGAAGACTTTCTAGAATTGAATAAAAATGAATACATAACATACCAAACTTATGGAAAACAATTCAAAGAGGCAAGCTGGTACATAGTTCTAAAAGGCAAGTTCATACTAATAAGTGCCTACATATAGAGATCTCATACTAGTAACTTTATAGCACATCTGAAAGTTCTAGAACAAAAATTAAAAAAAAATTACACACAAAAGGAGTGTTCAAACTCAGGGCTGAAATCAATAAAATAAAAACAAACAAAAAATGCAAAGAATTAATAACACAAAAGAGTTGGTTCTTTGAGAAGATCAATATGATCAACAAACCCTTATCTAAATTAACAAAATTAAGAGTGAGAGAATATTCAAATTAACAAAATTGGAAGTTAAAAGGAGGACAGGACAATAAACACTGAGGAAATTCAGAGAAATATAAAGACATACTTTAAAAAAAAACCTGTACTCTACCAAATTGAAAAATGTAAAAGAAATGGATAATTCTCTTGATACATACCCCTCACAAAAGTTAATCAAGATCAGATGAGCAATTTAAACAGACCTAGAACCCCTAGTGAAATAGAAGCAGTAATTAGAAGTATGCTAAGAAAGAAAAATTTTTAGATGAATTTAGCACAGATTTCTATCAGAATTTCAAAGAAGACTTAATGCCAATGATCACTAAATTATTCCACAAAATAGAAACAGAAGGAACACTGCCCAATTCTTTTTATGAGGACACAGTATACCTGACACCCAAACCACATAAAGACCCAATAAAGAAAGAAAATTATAGACAAATTTCCCTTATGAACATATGTGGCAATATATTGTGTACGCTAACAAACTTGCCTGAGGATCAAGGGACAGAGCGAGCCACTAGATTAGATATAGAGGTGAGGCAGTGGTGACACATACCCTTAACATTATCACCTGGGACGCAAAGACCCATCTGTTTCTCTGTGAGTTCAAGGTCACACTGAAACAGAGCCAGGCAGTAGTGACATATAACTTTAATCCCAGTACTGGGAAGTGCACACGCCTTTAATCCCAGGAAGTGATGTCAGGGCAAAGAAAGATATATAAGGCATGAGGAAACAGGAACTCACTCTCTTTAGGCTGAGGATTTCATAGAGGTAAGAACTAGTGGCTGGCTGTTCTGCTTCTCTGATCTTTCAGCTTTCACCCTGATATCTGACTCTGGGATTTTTATTGAAAGACCATCTAAGATTTGAACAACAAACATAGATGCAAAATTTTTTAATAAAACATTTTAAAAACAAATCCAAGAAAGCATCAAAAATATTAATCACCATGATCAAGCAAGTATCATCCCAGAGATACAGGGATGGTTCAACATATATAAACAGATAACTGTAGTCTACTATGTAAACAAATTGAAAGACAAAAAGCACATGGTCAGGCTTCATTAGCTGAAGGAAAGGCCTTTGACAAAAGCTAACACTCCATTCAGATAAAAGTACTGGGAGAGATTAGGGATACAGGGGACATATCTCAACATAATAAAGGCAAATTACAGAAAGCTCATAGCCAACATCAACTTAAATGGAGAGAAACTCTAACAAATTCCATTAACATCAGGAACAAGACAAGGTTGGTCACTTTCTCGATATATAGTCAACAGAGCACTTGAAGTCTCAACTACAGCAATGAGACAACTGAAGAGACCAAGGGAAGACAAATTGGAAATGAAGAAGTCAAAGTGTTTTTATTGGCAGATGATATGATTGTATACATAAGTGACCCTAGAAATTCCACCAGGGAACTCCTATAACTGATAACACTTTCAGCAAAGTAGTTGGATACAAAATTAACTCACGAGAATCAGTAGCCTTCCTATATATAAATGAAAAACATACTGAGAAATATATCAGAGAAACAATATCTTTCATTATAGCCTCAAATAATATAAAATATCTTGGAATAACTCTAATCAGATAAGTGAAAGACTTATATGATTAAAAACTGTAAGACATTGAAGAAATAAGTTTCAGAAGATATTAGAAGATGAAAAGAGCTCCTTTGCTCATGGGTTGGTAGTAGTAAGGTAATAAAAATATTCATTCATTCTGCCAAAAGCAATCTACAGATTCAGTGCAATAACCATCAAATTTTTAACATAATGCTTCACAGATCTTGATCTTGAAAGAACAATCTTCAGCTTCATGTGGAAGAAAACAAACAAAAGCAAAAATCTCAAGATAGCTAAAACAATCCTGAATAATAAAAGAATTGCTGGAGATATCCCTATCTCTAATCTCAAATTATATTGAGAGTTTAAATGATAAGAATAGTACAATACTGGCCAAAAACAGATACATTGATCAATGGAATTGAATTGAAGACCCAAATTTAAATTTACACATCTAAGGATCTAATTTCTGACAAAGAAGCCAAAAAATACACACTGGAAAAAAAACAGTCTCTTCAACAAATGGTGCTAGTCAAACTGGATGGCTGCATATAGAGAAATGCAAAAAGTTCTGTGCTTATAACCCTGCACAAAACTCAAATCAAAATGGGTCACAGACATCAACATAAATTCAGATACACTGAACCTGAAGAGAAAGTGGGGAACAGACTTGAACTCACTGGTAGATGAAAAGACTTCCTGAACAGAATACTGTTAGCACAAGCACTAAGATCAAGAATTCATGGAATTTAACCTCATGAAAATGAAAAGCTTCTATGTGGAAAAAGACATTGTCAATTGGAGAAAGAAGCAGCCTACACAATGGGAAGTTTTTTTTACTAACTACGCATCTGATAGAATGTTAATATCAAAAATTTATAAAGAACTCAAGACTAGATATTAAAAAAAAACAACGAAATAACCCAATTAAAAATGGAGTACAGGTGCTGGATAAATGCCTCAGCGATTGAGAGTACCGGCTGATCTTCCAGAGTTCAGCTCCCAGCAACCACACTGTGGCTGACAACCAACTCTAGTGGGATGTGATGCCCTCTTCTGGCATAAAAGTGTACATGCAGATAGCACTCATGCATAAAATAAATAAATCTTTAAAAAAAAATAAAGGAGTACAGACCTAAACAGAGAATTCTCAATTGGGGAAACTAAACTCGCCACAAATTTAGAAAAATGTTCAACATCCTTAGCCATAAGGGAAATACAAATAGAAACTACCTTATGAATTTATTTTACACCCATCAGAATGGCAAATGTCAATAAGACAAATGACAGCCCATGCTGGTGAGGGTGTGGAATAAGGAGATCACTCATACATTGTTGGTGGGACTACGAACTTGCATGCCACTATAGAAATAAGTGTGGTGGTTCTTCAGGAAGATGGGAATTGATCCACCTCAAGATCCAGTTATACTACTCTTGGGCATATACCCAAAAGATGCCTCATGCTACTGCACAGACACTAGTTCACCCATGTTCATTTTTTGCTCTATTCATAATAGTCTGAAATTGGAAACAACCTAGATGTCCCTCAAGAGAAGAATGGACAAAGAAAATGTCATAAGTGGGCATGGTAGTGCATGCCTTTAATCCCAACACTCAGAAAGCAGAGGCAGATGGATCTATTTGAGTTTGAGACCAGCTTGGTCTACAGAGCAAGTTCCAGGACAACCAAGGCAGTTATACAGAGAAACTCTGTCTTGAAAAACCACCAAAAAAAGAAAAGGAAAATGTGAAAATGTGGCACATTAACATAATGGAGTATCATTCAGCCACAAGAAGAAAAACACAAACAAACAAAAAACTAAATTCTCAAGTTAATGGGTGGAACTAGGAAAAATCATCCTGAATGAGGTAACTCATATCCAGAAAGAGAACTATGTTATAGGTTCACTTCTTATGCACGTTAGCTATTAAATCAATGACAAGCAAGTTACAACCCATAGAGCCACAGCGGATAGGTGTAGGATATGGGACTGTGATGTGGAGGCAGATAGATCTCATTAGGAAAAGGAAATAGAGTAGAAAGTTATGCATCAATGCAGGGACTGGATTGGGTTGATCAAGTGGAGAGGGTCAGGGGAGAGGGGGACAAGAGGGAGAATGAAGGAAGAAAATGCTAAAAATTAAGGCCATTTGAGGGAGAATATGGAAAACTAATATAATAGAAGCTTCCTAAAACATATACATATACAAAAGTGATCTAAGTGAAATCTCCAAATAATGGGGGAGACAGAGCCCCAACTGGCCCTGTCTTGTCACCAAATCAAATTTCTAGTTCTGGGATCTCATTATATTTAATTGAATTGTTGGCCAAAGGGGTCCCGTGGGAACCCCTAAACAACCCACACTGTTGCCAGTACTATAGATTGCTCTCCACAAACCGGTGTCAAGGTCCCCATTGCTGAAGACAACACCTACACAACCCACTGAATATGGAGAAGTGGAGCTGTACCTACTGAGTGTTCACCCCCTACATGCTAGCATCTTTGGTACAGGAAGGTACTTTGCATGCTATCAAATTAGAAATGTAAACACAAATGCAGCCACAAACTCTTTGCTACAATGGCATCCTGCTTGCAAGATATGCATTCGAAATATTGGCACAAAGTCTGTGAGAGTAACCAACCAATACCTAATTTGACTGAAGGCCATGACATGGAACCCATACCTAATACTGCTTGGTTGAAAAAGAACTTGAGACTAGAGATTCCAGGGGTCTACATTAAATCAAATACTATTATTCTAAAAAACTGCAAAACAAAAAAAAAATACACAAAGCAATAAAATGACTACTAATGACATTTTGCTATTCTCATGGATCAGTACCTTGGTTAACCATCATCAGAGAAGCTTCCTTCTGCATCATATGGGAACAAACACAGAGACCTACAGCCAGACATTATGCAGACAGTGAGAGACCTCAGAAAACTCAGCTCTAAACAGGAGGTCTCAGGGAACCCCAAAGGAGAAGAGGAGACAAAAAGAGTGTAATAGCCAAAGGGAATGGAAGAACCCAAAAAAACAAGGCTGCTAAACTCCACAGGACCTATGCACATATGAATTAACACAGACTGAGGCAGCATGCACAGGAACTACACAGGTCTGTGCCAAATGAGGCCCTAGAGCTGGAAGGAGAAGTGGATACATGTTCCCATCCCTAACCAAGAAGCAGTTTCTGATTGATAACCACTTCCAGATAGAAGGTTTGTTTCCTCCAGGGGAGTCTCACTGGGGAAACAAACTACTCTTAAGGATAATTCCCAGCAGTAAGTAGCACATGGGCAACAGAAAACAATCTCAATGGCATCTTTGGCCTTTTCAAAAATTTTTATCTTATTGTTTTTATTTATGTTTCTCTATTCTCTCTTTTTACCCTGCATGTCCTTTGCATATACAGTATCACTTCCAGTTGAGTGTTTTTATGGGATTCCTGAGTTTACAAACAAGTGGATGTCTATTTCTTATGACAACCCCTTGGCTCTTTTCCTTCTGTTTGTTTGTTTTGTCAAATTCTGGCATTTGTTAGCTTTGCTTTGTGTTATTACATTTTACTTTATGTTATTATTACCCATTAGAAGCCTGTTTACTTTCTAATGAGAGAGACAGAAAAAGGGTGGGTATGGATGGAAAATGAAGTGGGAGGAACTATGAAGAGTAGAGAGAGAGGAACCGTAATCAGGATATATTATGTGAAAGAAATCTATTTTTGACCAAAGGGAACAATAAAGCATAAAAGACACAGCCTGGGGGAGGTAGCTCACACCTGTAGTCACATCACTCTGCTGACTGAGTATTGCTACAACTTTGAAGACGCCTGAGACTACTTTCTAAGTTTTAGACAAACCTAAGTGGTAGAAGTCCATTCTGCCTCAAAATAAACATCACAAACATAAGTAAGGAAACCTTCATAAAGCCCAATATGTTTGACATCAGTATAAGGTAATGGTGAATTAACTTTTCTCAGGGAGATATAAAAAGCATCTATGTGGATTTTTGACTAAGTTACAGAGTATGGGTCAGGGTTTACCTATTAACCCAAAACTGCTGCATCACTGCCAAGTCCTACCTCATCATACATGAGGACGTCGTGGAAGCCGCATAATGGAGTCCTTCATTGTTAGCCTAACACCTCTGACATACTCTAGCATCTCCTAGCACCATTTTCAGCTGATGTGGGTGCAGAATGAGTACTGGCTGCAATCCTAGATGAGGGTCCTGTGATTTTCTCCTCTTCCTTTTATTTGGAAGTGTAAGTAGCTCCACTGCCATTACCACAGACCTAGCTGCCACTGTAACTAGTTGCCATGGCTACCAGGCCTATGTAATCTGTACTGCAAGATGGAGATTGAGTTGTGTTGAGATCAGGCAGTTCCCTGGTCTAAGTTATTCCATATTATGTGAAGCAGAAGTTTTTCTGATTGTGCCATTTTACAAGCAGCTTTTGAGTCCATTTTGAAGATGGAGAATGGCCAAATCTGGGTATACATGTAAACAATACCATTAGTTCAGTACCACCCATCAGTACAGACTGATAAATGACTTGCTGGGAGTAGAACAGGTACCACAAGCTTATCAGGGTGAAATGAAACAGTAGGAACACATAGGGGTATTGATATCATATCAGTGAAACCTGGCCCCAAAACTTACTGAACATCCCAGATCAGGGATAGGATGTAGCTACCTCATTCAGACTGTAGAAGGTGATGGACACTTAACACTGTAATAGCAACATCCCCACTGACCTGGTATCTAAACACTGTTAAAGAAAATAAAAGTGGACACAAAATTCTTTTCTCCAGATGCAGTTTATTAGGATAAAGGGCCTTGAGATGGGAAAGAGAGGCTTTCTTTAAAAGCTGGAGGATAACTTCATTGTAAGTGAGAATGATAGACAGAGGGGAGAGGGAAGAGGATAAAAGGGATAGCAAAGTGGAGATGGGGCAGAGGAGCCTTTTGACAGCTAATATTGGTTGTTAAGGATACATCTGGGAAGAAGGAATCTCAATTAAGCAATTTCTTCCATCAGCTTGGCCTGTGGATATATATATGTCAAGGGAACATTTTCCTGATAGCTAGTAGATGTAGTGTGGCTCAGCCCACTGTTGGCAGAAGCATCCCTAGCCACATGGGTCTGGAAAAGAAAGGTAGCAAATAGAACACGTGCTGGAGGGATCAAGCCAATAAGCAACATTCCTCCATTGCTTCTGCTTCAAACGCCTGCCTTGAGTTATTGCCTTGACTTCATTTAATTCTGCAGGAATGTAACCTGTAGGATGACATAAGTCCTTTTCTCCCTAAATTGCTCTTGTCCAGAATATTTGTCACAGCAGCAGAAAGCACACAAGAACAAGCCTCTTCAGAAAGCAGCCTGCAGAGCTTGGAAGAGCCTGATGTGATAAATTAACAGCTGTCAAGCCACAGTACAGTGTCCTAGCTCTGTCTCAGGGAGAGAGCGACAGGGAGGAGTAGCCCAATCTCCTTGGGCTGTGGGATCTGGTCTTTGAGAGTGACTACTGTCTTTTAAAGGTGTAGGCCTGTGTTCTAACATCTCAACCCAGTGTATGCATAAAGGAGTAATAAGCAGAGAATTTCTGACTGTCACAGGGGCTTCAGTTCAGCTTGGTCCTACTGTTTACACAGCCTACTCAGCTTTCCCCTGCCCATCCTCCTCTTCCTCTCTCTAGACACAGCATCCATCTCTTTGCCTATTCCTTCATCTAGTCCACATCCTGTCCTTTTGCCTCTGCAGGGGACTCGACTCTCTGGCTTCACTTTCAAGCCTATGACACACAGTAGCCTGACAGAAATCTACCCTGCTAGTGGCTTCTCTAGCCCCTTCCCTTGCTTGTCTCGGATTCCTTACCTTACAAACCTATCTATTTCCCAGCTGTGTAATTCTCAGGGCTCTTTGAAACGCCTAGCCTCTTTGTCCCATGTAATCACTCTGTATCCTTCTTATATACACATACGGAGTGATAGATTCCCAAGTGATGGGGAAAGTCTGATTCGAGAGTTAATTTTATTGAGTAAGATTTGAAATAAAAACAACAACAAACTTGTTGTTTTTAAAGCCTGGTTTACCAAGGAAAACAGTAACGTCTGGCAAATAGCTGCCCCTGAAATCGCTAGACCTTGTACATTAATTTGTATTCTATAAAGTATCATACTGTGGAAAGATACAAAAGTGCGAATCAGTTTCTGACAAACCGCATTCATGAGAGGGGAGCATGTTGGGAGTAATGGAAGGCTGCACATCAATGCAGCTGAAATTATCAACAAGATCTGGAAACCAAAGATTATATCCCTCTGATAGCTTTTCAACTTTCTCTGTTTCTGGGGCCTTAAAACTCTTCCCTATATTAATTTAATGATTGTCTTCCTGTCTCTACCCTTGAACCCTTCTAAGCTTTTAGCCATGTGGAAGTCAAATTTTCAAATGGATGGACATCATAATAATGACTTTCTCTTGCCTAAACCCATAAATGGCTTTTTGGAAGTTTAAGCTATGGGTCAGATTCCTTAGGAAGAAAGGAAGTCCCTCTTCATTAGAGCCTGAGTCTCTCTCCATTTCCACCATCATTCTCATGTAGCACCTTCACATCCCCAACATCGAGACTTGCCAAACTTCCTACCATCCCATCATAGACTTCAGGCTCTCTTCTGCCATGCCCTTGTTAATGCTGTACCTTGTCCTTTTCTGCCTAAATTCGGAAAATCCCTGATAATCCTTCAATGGCTCAGGCAGCAGCAGCATCACTTTTGGATGCTTTTTCTAACCCTTTTCTCATCTGTCCTAATAATGCTTACAGCGTTCTTTTCTCTGTATTTATGTCCACATACTAACCCAGGAAGTATTTCCATCTCTGTGCCTGGTACATTTGAGAAACTCAGTAAATTTTTAAACATATTCAGACATCTTGCATTCTCTTGCTGTCAACAACTATAAATGAGAAGGAAAATGAAATAAAATTCAACTAATTCTTTCTGGTTCCTTATTAACCATCAAGGTGTGAAATGAGTTGGAAAATTTTCCTAAAGTTAAGAGGAAAAGATAGATGGTGAATTATCTATACATTGCAATGTTACTCGGGGGTTTTCTTTTGCATTGCCTACTGATAGGAGACAATGGATTTCCTGCTCAAATGTACAGGCTACAGATAATTGTAATAATTTTCTAAAATATGACCTCATATAATGAGGAAAGGAATAGAGAATCATTGCAAAGACAAAAACATTTTGAAGCTAACTTTTTATGAGAGCAGAGCTGCAAGGGAATTGTACTATATAACCAGTTTTCTGGAGTTACACTAAGGAAGTCAGTAGGAAAACCATAAAGGACAATAATTCTACTTGACAATCTGAAGGTATGAAAGTCCAAGGAGTCAATTACAATACCCTGCAGAGGGGCTCTAAGTTTATTTTACTGTCAGAGGTAAATAGCCACCAGGAAAGCAGTAAATCCTATAGCTATCCTTACTTGAAGACTCCTTTCTAGACCTTTATTTCTGTGGAAGGGTGGTACTCCCTGTAGATGTGAGGTAGCTGAGATCTACTCAAAGGATTTAAGAGAGTTCCTCGAGCAAAGAGGATGGGCAATGTGCCAATGGGTAGTCTCTGGAGCTGAGCTGACCAGGGAAGCTGCATACTGCTAGGCTGTGACACTGGAGAAAACCTAAGAAAAACTAAAGCATAGGCAAAAACAGGTAGTTATGGGGCCTGGGGGCAAAACAGGGTCAAGAATAGGAAATAATAAAAACTTCAGAAGATGGAATCTGGTATGAAATGAATCAGGGCAAGTGACTCATGGTGAAGCTATAGATGAAGCCAGAGAGCCTGAGGGTGGACTTTCATCTGATGCACTGCTTGGAGGGCCAACAGTTGGAGTTCCAAGGGCTGCTAAGGATAAAACCCCAAAACTCTTTGATAGAAAAGGGTCAATATTAAAGTTTAGTTTAAGTACACAAGTTCATGCCTCTATGTGATTGAGTGATGGATGATAGGCTGAGAAACGATAAAGACAATAATTCATTGGCAGAAGAGCAACATGGTGAGTGGCCTGACTTTGTCAGCGGGTTTATAACCACTGACCTGTATTCATTGTAAAGGCCTATATTCATTAAAGTCCTGTAGTTGGTGATAGAAACCTAGACCATGCAATAGACAGGCTAAACAGAACATGCTGCACTTAGAGGTAAGTCAGAAGAATAAATATGTTTAAGGCAAACAGGAACTAAGATTTGGACTAATTAAAGATGGGAGTTGTAAATAGAGAATTCTAAAATAAGCAGTAGTACTCCAGCGTCCATATGAATTAACAAAGGCATCCGTATGAATTTGTTTTCACCATGTTCACATATCAATGTAAACTGAGTCATTGGCAACATGATGCTCTTACTACATTTCAGAACTTTAGTGTCTATTTCCTATACACAAGGGCATTCTTTTACATAAACCAATCCAGAAGAAAGGTTTTTT
>CABHPH010162501.1:0-43930 GCA_902168325.1 Peromyscus nudipes | reverse complement strand
GCTCACATAAACCCTCCTCCTTCTCGCCAATTGGACTCCCGGAGCTCCACCCAGGGCCTGACCGTGGATATCTGCATCTAGTTCCCTCAGTCACTGGATGGGGTTTCTAGTACGACAATTAAGGTGTTTGGCCATCCTATCACCAGGGTAGGTCAGACCGGGCTATTTCTCGACTATTGCCAGCAGTCTATTGTGGGGGCATCTTTGTGGATTTCTGTGGGCCTCTCCAGCACTTTGCTCCTTCCTATTCTCATGTGGTCTTCATTTATCATGAACATTCCTTGTGTTTCCTCCATGTACTTGATCCAGTTGGAATCTCCCGCTCCCCCAAGTTCTCTTTCCCTCGCCCCTCGCCCCTCATACCAGTAAATCTTTCCCTCCGATTGACATTTTATTTTAGCTGCAAGGGATTGTGACAAAGCAACCAATTAGCCAATAAAATTAATTAAAAATGTAGCCTCCAAAGCCAAATTTGGACAACATCCCCAGGGAGGAAATGCTTCCAATAAATCCTAAGTTTCGAGCAGTTTCAAACACCTGTCCTTAGGACTCCCACATAAAGTGACAAGTGAAAGATTCTATGAAGTTGAGATCCTTAAGTAAATAATTAGATGGAGTTGAAGTGACCCCGCTCTTGGAAAGAAGGAACTGGAGACTATTCCCTCACCCAGTCCATGACCTCATGATACTGGAGCAGGACACACCTGAATCTACATGCTGAGGAATTCATGCTTTGTGGTTGGAGCGGAGGGTAGTTGTCCAGGAGAATTCCAAGCAGGAAGAGATGCTTCCAGCAAAAAGGGTTTACAGTGACCCTTCTGTTCCTCTTGCGTGATCTCAGCAGAAAGACAGGCAGGACACTCAGGTGACATTTCATGGGTAGTAACTATGTCACTACCAATATGTTTTAGATTTTACATAAGAAAAGCAAAGCACTCCCACACCAATGTGCTAAAGAACATTCACATTGTTTCCAAACATCCACTGAAAGTAATATTTGCTGAGCATCTACTCCAAATATGTCAGGTAATCATCCACCACAGAGGATATATATAGCTTATAAATACAAAGGTAGCAAGGCAGCTATTAGAGAGACTGCATTCTACAGAATAAAAGTAGCTATCAACCATGAGTCAATAGATAACTCATGTTGCTATGTACATATTGTTTTTGAGACTACATGCCTATATAGCCATAGTTGACCCTAAACTCACCCTGTAGTCAGACTAGCCTGGATTTCTGCTGCTTCAGCCTCCCTAGGACATGGATTACAGGTATGCGGCACCATATTCAGCATCTACGGAAATCATTAATGCATACTTCTTAGTGGATGTTCACGGAGTAGTTTCTTTGTAAAAATACCAGCCTTTTCACACTCACACACACACTCGCATACTCTCCTAATTTCAGACATAAAATCAGGTAATCCTAAAATTTACCAGTTGAGTTCCCACAAATATAATAAAATTACTCATAAGATGAGAAATGAAGAAATAATAGATACTAAAACTCTATCTAGAAGCAGGGTCTTCAGGATCCTTGACTTTGTAAGAAGCCTCTTGCAAATGTGTTAGCCATCTTTACTAAGCAGAACCTGACTCTTGTGAGTTCAGGTTGTGTTCCTTTCATTGGACGTATCCAAATCCACTCAAGAAAACTACAAATGAGGCCTAGGAGATGGTTCAGGAAGTGAAGTGTTCCCACACATGTTCTTGTTATTGTTGTTGCTGTTGCTGTTTTTACTTTTTGACTCTTCTCTCTTTGAGGGGCCTGCCACCCAGCTCCCAAATAATCACACATGGAGAGTTACTATTATTTATAAATGCACAGCCTTAGCTTGGCTTGTTTCTAGCCAGCTCTTCTTAACTTAAATTATCCTGTCTACCTTTTGCCCCTCAGCTTTTATCTTTCTCTATTTCTCTATACTTTTCTTTACTTCTTACTCTATTGCTGGCTGTGTGGTTGGGTGGCTGGCCCCTAGCGTCCTCCTCCTTTTCTTGCTCCTAGATCTCTCCCCCAGATTTCTCCTTCTATTTATTCTCTCTGCTTGTCAGCCCCACCTATCCCTTCTCCTGCCTTGCTATTGGCTATTCAGCTCTTTATTAGATCAAGCAGGTGTTTTAGACAGGCAGGTAACACGGCTTCACAGAGTTAAACAAATGCAACATAAAAGAATGCAACACATCTTTGCATCATTAACAAATGTTCCACAGCATAAACAAATGTAACACATCTTAAAATGGTATTGCACAACACACACAAGCATGGGGACTTGAGTTCAGATCCCCAGCACCTGAATAAAGGGCTAGGCAGGGCAACACATGCCTGTAAACCCCAACACTGGGAAAGTGGAACCTGGGATTCACTATCCAGTCTAGCCAGGGAGGTGAGCTCCAGGTTCAGTGAAAACCCTGTCTCAAAATATGAGATTGAGAGTAGTCGAGGAAGACATCTGACCTTGATCTTTGCTTCCACACAAAAACACATGTGCATGACTACCACACACATACACACATGAGTATGACCACCACACACACACATAACCACTACTGAATGAATCCATTTTCTTCTAGAGAGAACTGCTATTTTTTCAGACTCTAAAATGATGCAAACATGCTTCCTACACTGTCCAATTTCTTCAGAATTCCCAGAACAATGAGGAAGGAACTCTGTGTAACTTTTCAAAACCATATCAATTTTCTCCTGACTATATCTTAAGCAAGTATCCAATATGTTACAGTTGACTGTACAGAAATAAATAAAGGGCTGGGAGTGTAGCTCTGTGGCCCACTGCTTGCCTAGCATGTAGAAAGCTGTAGATTCAATCCCCAACACAACCCAAATGAATCAATGAATAGATGCAAAGCAGAACCACCCACAGCAATTTGCAAGGTGGCGATGCAGACTGCTAAGGTGCCAAGGATCTCTTACCTCAGGGTGCCTACCCTGTGCCTGGCAGGAAGCAGAGGAGGAGGAAGCCCTGGGAGGACTGCTATTTACACTCCTGTAACAAGCCTATTTCCAAGCCCAGTGAAGTTGAGAACACCCACAAAAATGAAATAGCATCAGCACCCAGGATTCAGTCAGGTGTATTTGTGCCAGTTCTATGACTGAGTATGAAATGAGAGCAGAGAAGGATTACCACCCAGCCCAATGGCTTTAGATCGCTGATTTCCCCAACGCTGAGAAAAGTCTGCTAGTCACAGTGTCTCTTGACAGAGGATTTTTCAAATGTACAGTTCCTGGGAAACTTAAATGTTCACCTCTCTTTCACTATTAATACACACATGTTACATATGTTATTAATAAGAACTGGCTCCTATCATTAAAGAAAAAAAATAAGGATGCTCCTAGAGTCTGTGCTGTCTAGATTATGTCAGTGAAAAACTTCTAGATTATCTTGGTTTTTCAATGGTTACTTGGTTGAAACTTTATTATTCACAACCCTGAAACCTTGCCAAGATCTGAGCACACCGGCTCACACAGACACAGACACACAGACACACAGACACACATACACACACACACACACACACACACACACACACACACACACCACAAGCCTATCAACACCATTGAACTGATAATTTTAAAAATGCAAAATCACTCAGAGACAATAACAACAACAACAAAATCACCTTTTGGAAATGACTTCATTCCAATTTAGAAGGTTAATACATGCACGAATGGTTTCCTGACAGAGAACAATCCCATTGCAAGGTTTATAGCTGAAAGACTCAAATGAGTATGAGGACACACTTTTAAAGGGATAAGTCATCTAGAGATAGGCGTTGTGGCACAAATTATTTTCTTTGTGTGGTAGTTGGATTTGTGTGCCGTGGAGTACCTTATAAGCAGACTTCAACAAAGTCAGTCCTGGGATGTTCAAGGATCATCAGTGAAGCCAGTGTAAAAAGGAAGAATATGGAATAAAGTCAGAGAGACACTTGTTCCAGAATAGGTAGGCTTCACAGTCCATGGTCACATTAGTTTTGGTTCTGAGAATCGATGCCATGAGACAGTTAGAAGCAATAAAGCATCATGATGCTTCCTTTAACCATTGCTGCAGTCTGCCAATCAACTCATTTTGTTTCTTCCCTTAGTACACAGCAAGGTCATATTTTTCAGTTTCCCTAGAGGGACAGGATCTTGCAACTGACTTCTGGACAAATGCAAAGAGCCAAAATGAAACACATTACTTCTCATTCCTGGCCAGAGAAAATCCACACTCATTTTATGTCAGATGCAGAACATCAATTCCTCAACTCAGAGGAAGTGAACGGTTTGCATTAATGAGCTATGAGCCTCTGAATAGGCATGTAGATCAGAGTCCCTTCACCCACTCATTGCCAACCCTAAACATTTATTGTGCTAAACCTCTGATATTTGGTACTTGTTAGAGCAGTTAGATATATGACTGACATAGGCGGCCGCTGCAATGATCCAAGTCTCATAGAATGATGGATTTGACATTCTGGTGGAAGCACTCAGATTCTGATAATATCTTTAAATTAAATCAGTATGACTTGTTGGTATATTCTGTTTGGATGTGGAATTAGAAGTGGACTCAAAGGCACATTATAAGGAGATCAAGGCAGGGAAACCATGAGTTTCAGACCAGTGATACCCTGTTAAATAACTAAGATGAGAAGCCAAAGATGATGGAGAGATTATTGGCATAAACAACTGGAAAGTCGAAGATGAAGCTGCCTTCAACTGAGCTGGAGAAAGATTCCGAGATGATCGGGTTTGGGGAACAAACAGGAGCCAGAAGACAGGGAAGAGCTGAGATCCAGAGATAAATGCCATGTAGGCAGTTGGGTGCACAGACTATTGTCTAGAGGCAAGTTCTGGGCTGGAGAAATAATTTCAGAGCTTCAAGTCATAAGACAGTTTGAGATCTTCAGATATGCTGGTGTAGATGGAAAGGGGAGCAACAACATGCCCAGGAGTGCTTCTGTTTCCAGAAGGTTTCTGAGGTTAAGAAAATACACAGGAAGATAGTTTGGAAAGGAAACCCAGTGAGGTGCAGAAAACCAGCCAGATAGGAACCAAACAAAAGGTTTCAATGGTGGAGCAATTTAGCTGACTGGGGTGCAAATGTCAGATACCTTATAAATACTATGCTTTACTCTTTAGCGTACTACCTGATACATAGCAGCAGTAAATAAATATTAATGAATTGTAGATGAGTCTAAATAAACTATAATTTGCATCAAGGAGAGTTGAGAGGGCTGTTCAAGTGACACACAGTAAGGATTATATTGTCAGAAAACAATCAAATGGCATTTGTTGTAAAAGCAACTAATTAAATGGCAGTTTCACCCACCCCCAGCAACAAGTCACGTTTATGTTATCTATCAGTGATATATACAACTTCTTATTCACATATCCAGGCATAATTACAAGGGAGGGCTAGTTAAGAGGGAGGGGACCCATAGGAGAAGTAGGTGGACAAGAGAGGATAGTGAGAGGTAAATACGATTAAAATACATTATATACATGTATGAAGCTGTGGGGGGCATGATGGAAGAGTCTTGTCACAAAAGACCACAAATCACATGATTCATTTATAGAAAAGTCCAGAATATGAAAATCCAGAAAGAGAAAATAAACATTAGTGACAGCTAGGGCCTGGAGGAGTGGGGACCAGGAAGAACTACTATCAGAACAGGGGTTTCTCTGGAGTAATGAAGAAGGTCTGGAAGAAGATAATGGTCATACAGGCACAACCTTGCAAACATTCTTAAACTCCTGTATCATGCAAACTACAACTGATGGATTGTTTGTTGTTGAAAAGTGAATCTTACACTATCCGAACTATATTTTACTCAATAAAACTTTCACAGATTGGAGAAACTATCTGATAGCATGTCCTAGACAAAGTAATTTTGAAAATGAACAGTATAAAATAAAAGCAAACATTTTTAGTTTACAGCTCCATGAGTTTTGACAAGGATGGATGGCTATGTGATCTGTACAAGATAGAGAATTTTTTTTAAAAAAAATCCTTTTCCTCTGGGGAGTTAATTCCTCTATGCACTCCCATTCCTGAAACGTGATAACTGTGGCTCTGTTTCTTCCAATGTGTCATACAAGTGAAATCAAACACTGTCTAACCTCTTGTGTCTGGTTTCTCTCACTTAATTTAGTGACTCACTTAGCTTAGTGTTTCAACCACACACAACAATTAAGTGTATCAGTAATTTACTTGCTTCTATTTTTGAGTTACAGTCTGTTATATATGATGCCAAAAGTCCTATTCATAAGGAAAAATAATTGATGTCTTTGACTTCAAAACTAACTTGTAGAACTCTTTGAGGGGCAGTATTAAGAGATTAAAAAACAAGCTACAAAGTAGGATAAAACATTTTTTAATAATATATCTGGTAAGCAGCTTATAAAGAGCTCTTATGACAATATATTTTAAGTTATTTAATTAATCAAATATATTTTAATTAGTTGATTAGTCAATATATTTAAGTATTTAGTTAATCAAATGTATCTGCTGAGTGAATATGAGATCTTATAATCTCTATTAGGCTAAAAAAAAAAGTTTGTGAGAAAGATTATTCTAAATGAGACAACCAGTCATTGGCACTAAGAAATTTCAATTGTGTCCTAGATTTCAAAAGCAAAGTCATATAAGAAGATGCATGGTGGGAGCAGGCACACAGAAAGATTCTCCATATCACTAGTCATCAGGGAAATGAAGATGTAAACCACAGTGAGATGTCAAGTTACATCTCATACAATGGTCATGATTTTTCAAATAGGCAAGACTGAGTGCTCAACAGTTTGTACAACTGGCACCTTTCTCCTTTCCTGAAGGAATGCAGACCCTTGCACTGTCTTCATTGAACACTAATTGAGTTTCTTGCAACTCAAACATTTGTACTTACTGTAACAGGGGTGCTGTCGTAGGCTAAGGGTTCACTGAGCTCAAACAATTGCACATTGGAGACTGAGAGAAGGAAAGTATCGCTTTGGCCCTTCAGGATGCAAGGGAGCTGGGAATCTTTAAAGTACCCAGAGGCTGGCTTGGGTACTTTAAAGGGCCCTCCCCTTATCACTGCTTGTCCTGCTTAGATACCCACCTCCCAGTCTTCCCCCTGTTTCTCCTTGCAATGTCTTCTGGGAACAGGAAGTCGTCAAACTCAGGGAGTTTGCTTTTGCTTCTTTGGTTACATGTGTCCCTCAAACACTCCTTCAAATAACTCTGCTTCTGGTTATTTCTACACATAAAATAAGACTTTGGATTCTCATAAAAACCACTGTCAGCTAGGCATGATGATACGTGGCTGCCTGTTGATTAGCACTGATTAAGGATTTAAAGGTAACCTAACTGTAAGGTAAAATATTTTTCAAACATTCAAGAGGTTGAATAGGGAAGACAAGGTCTTATGCTATGATGTCTAAAGAGTAAGATTTGGTCTCCATCGGGCGTCATCACCACCAAGCTGGAAACAATCCAAATGACCCTTTGCTGGGGAAAGAATACACAAAACAATCATTTTTCAATGCTAAATGACAATGTATGGGTGTATATAAAATGCTGTCCAGTTTGGCAGAGGCACAAGTCTGTTTTGTATCACACTAAACTGTGATTTTTAGTTCTACACTGTCATTTTAGAGAGTAAAGTTTACTAGTTTGTCTTTATTGTCTCATTTCAATGAATAATAGTTCATTGAAACAATGAACAATGTTTTTGGCTAGGAAATAGTGAGAAAAGCACAGAACTGGTGTCTGTTGGGGGAAAAAAAAAGATTGCAAGACAGATTAGTCCCAATGAGACAGTCAGTCATTGGTACTAAGCAATTTCAACTGTGTCCTAGATTCCAAAAGCAAAGTCAATACTGAGCACAATAGTTCTTTAGAAGCCCGAGGAAGGCATAATTGACTGCTGCGCTCTTACAATGCAGATCCATTCCCCAACACTAGGTGAAAGTTCCAATGCATTCTTAGAAAAATAGGCCAGTGGCCATTTTAATGACACTATTGTTAGTGAGTCACTCAAGACTTCCAACCAGCTCAGGCATACACCTAAAATCCTCTGGTATTTAAAAAAAAAAAAAAAAGTATTATGGTTTGATGCTATTCACATCAGCCTCTTAATTTTTAACCATTTAATGTTCTTGCTGTAAAAATGCTAACAAAACCTGCGTCTAATCTGTTTGTAGGATCCGGGAGGTGTTACACATTGGGGAGGAGAGGACAAGAGATGAAGCAAAGCTGAAGCAAGAATGATTGGAAGCATCAAGGATCATCAAAACGGCTCGGGGATCCCGGCTTCTCAGTGTGTAAAGTGCTCGCTCTGCAAGCAGAACCGGAGTTTGGAGTCTCAGCATTCACAAAAAAGCCAGACATTGTGCCACACAACCATAACCCCAGTCCCAGAGGCAGGAGGACCCCTGGAGACCACTGGCCAGCCAGTCTACCCAAAATCGCAAGTTCCAGGCTCAGGAACAGTGATCCTGTCTTAGACTTATGTGACCCTGTCTTAGATAGAAGGTGGACAAGAATAGAGGAAGACGCCCGACATTAGCCTGTGGTCTCCTCACATGTATGAGGAGCACATGCATGCACATGTGCGCGCGCGCACACACACACACACACACATACACACACACACACACACACACACACACACGAGAGAGAGGGGGATTGGGGAGTTATAGGGAAACTAAGGGTAGAGGATCAGTTTTATATGCTGGAAAGAATTTCCACAGCAAAGTGATGGTGCATATTAAAAAGATACAGACTGGGGCTTGGGAGACAGCTGAGCAGGTAAGGGCACTTGCTGCACAGGCATGAGAAACTGAGTTCAAAACTCCAGAAGCCATGTAAAAAGCTGGGCATGGTCACAGGCACCTGTAACCCCAGCACTCTGGAGGTGGTGGGGACTGGAAGATCTCTGCAGCTTTCTGGCCACCAGTCCACATCCAGGTTCAGTGAGATGCACTGTCTCAAGGGAATGGGGTAGAAAGTGATAGAGCAGGACATCCCGTCTTCTCCTCTGGCTTCTGCACTAATGCACAGGTGCCCAGTCACATATATGAACATGCACACATACATACAAAACAAATTCTATTTTTTTTTTGGTTTTTTTGAGACAGGGTTTCTCTGTGTAGTTTTTGTGCCTGTCCTGGATCTCGCTCTGCAGACCAGGCTGGCCTTGAACTCGCAGAGATCCACCTAGCTCTGCCTCCTGAGTGCTGGGATTAAAGGCATGTGCCACCACTGTCCAGCCAAAAATCTAACCTATTTTTTTAATGTATGCTTTATTCCATGGAGGTTGGTAAGGCAATATATATGTAAAGACTGTGAACTTTTGAAAGAGGCTGAAATTGAACATCTCAGCAGCTATATCACACACCTGCACAGAGGCATTATGTTCATAAAACATCAGCAACTGGGATGTGAATGGATGCCCTACATATCCATAAGGGCAGAATTACTGATACATTGGGAGTCAGGAAATGACTCAGTGGCAGGCTTTTTGCCTGGTATGATCCTATGTTTCATTCCAAATAACTAATAAGAAGATGGGAATACATGTCTAATGGTATGTAGCAAGCCAAGAGGCACTTGTTTGTCAGCATTCTAGACTGACAAAGGAGGGTGATGTGTTCTAGGCCTATCCAGACTGGCCAATCAAAAATAATACATAGATCTGGATAACAGCTGTCAGGAAAAACACATGCTCACTTCAATACTCAGAACCTATACTTACAAAGCTGAACATGGCCATAGGCTTATAATCGCAGCACTGGGGAAGCAGAGATTGGCAGATCCCTGGGGCTGACTTGACAGCCAGCTTAGCTAATTGGTGAGTTCCAGGCCACCTGAGAGACTGTATGAAGAAAAAAGTGGACAGAATCTGCAGAATAATGCCCAAGGCTGTCTTCCCTCCTCTACACATATGTACATGCACACTTTCAAATGTGCATGCACACAGACACACACACACACACACACACACACACACGATAGATAGATAGATAGATAGATAGATAGATAGATAGATAGATAGATAGATAGATAATAGATAGATAGATAGATAATAGATAGATAGATAGATAGATAGATAGATAGATAGATAGATAGATAGACAGATGGACAGATATATAAGAAAGACACCAGTACTTAGTTCCAGGCTTCAGTCCCTCAGAGAACCCTACATAGATGAGCACGTCAACTCTGACAGCCCTGACATCAATTAGAACAAAGAAGATAAATTGTGGTTCTTATAAAATTGCATGGGCTCACATCTTACCTCAGACAGGTGAAAAACTTTATACAGCAGCTACCCTGCAGGAGGGGCCACTGAGCTGCAGAAAGCTAGTTCATCCATATCAGACTCCCAGAGCCTCAAAATGGCCAGGAGCAATAGGTATTTACATGGCAGTGCTCAGTGCTACTTAGTATTCAGCAGGAAGCAGACAGCCAACTGAATGTTTACTTGGACTATACACACGGCAAACAGCTCTCCAATAATGTCTCCCAAAGCCATCTTGAACTTTTCCTCACCACGAAAAGAAGTTCAAATTTTAAAAGACACAGGAGCATTCAGAGTCACTCCTTAATGACTTAGAGTTTCATATTTTAACTTCCGTAATATAGCTGGAAATAATTGCATATAAGCAGTTTAAAAGTGGGTTACAGGTCATCAATCCTATTTCTGCAGGTTGAATGCTCACATTATAATGGCACAAGTTGACGATTTAGGCTAACACTCTAGTAGACAACTTTTACAACTAATCAAATCAACTTAGGGTTTTTCCACAGATAAAATGGGGGAAGTTTTCTGCCATGTTTAACTTTCTTTTAGAATGCACTAGATCAAGGCTGGAAGCATAGCTCAGTGGTAGAGCACTTGCCTAGTACGGAGGAGGCCTTAGAGTCAATCCTAAGTATATGATACGGAGGATGGAAGGAGGCCTGGGGAGATGGTCTAGTAGGTGAGAGTATTTGTTAGACAGTCTTGTTGCCCTGAGTTCAAACTCCCAGCAACCAATGTAAAAAACCTGGCATGCCACAAACAGCCTGGAATCCTGTGCACGTGGCTATAAACCCAGCCTGGTGTGGTGTGAAAGCTAGAAGGTTGCTGGTACTTGCTGGCAGCCAGCCTTGTTCCAGGTTCAGTGAGAGTCCCTGGCTGAAGGTAATCAGATAAAGAGTGATAGATGAGGGTACTGGAACCCCTCCACTTTCACAAATCAGAACCTGTGCGCACACGTGTATGCACACTCATACACACAGAGGCATGCATGCATACACCATACACAAGCATCACACATACAAAAGAAAGTAAAGAAAAAAATGGAGTAAATAAGAGGTAGACATTACCACAACTTCCTAGAGGAACTAGATTTTTTTTAACTGATATTTTTCATTTATTACATTTTCATTGTGGGTGGGTATCTGTCTGTATGTGTGTCTTTCTGTCTATGTGTGCTTGTGGGTCCACATGTGACAAGGCATGATTGTAGAGGTCAGAGGACAGCCTGGGGCCAGTTCTCTCAGTCCACCATTTGAGTCCCTGGGTTTGAATGAAGATCATCAGGCTTGGCAGCAAGTGTTTTTACCTGCTGAGCCATCTTGCCAGCCCCAGTCCCAGAACTAAAATTGGATTTTCACATGTCATCAAAAGATTTTGTGAAGCTGGACTTGGTGGCATAAGTCTATAGTCTTAGCTTTAGCTACTTGAGAGGCTAAGGCAGGAGGATTACAAGTTCAACACCTGTCTAGGCTATAAAGTGGCTTCAAAGCCAGTATGAGCGACCTAGTGAAATCCTATATCGAAATTTAAGTTGATTTTTTTTAAAAGGCTGGGCATATTATTCAGTGGTAGAGTTTTGCTTAGCATTCTTAAGACCATAAGGTCAATTCCCAGTACCAATGGGGAAAAATAGTTTTGCAATTCTTTTTTTTTTTTTTTTTTTTTTTTTTTTTTGGTTTTTCGAGACAGGGTTTCTTTGTGTTGTTTTGATGCCTGTCCTGGATCTTGCCCTGTAGACCAGGCTGGCCTTGAACTCACAGTGATCTGCCCGGCTCTGCCTCCCAAGTGTTGGGATTAAAGGCATGCACCACCACTGCCCAGCTGCAATTCATTTTTAATTCCATTTTTTTTCTCAAAATGGCATTGGAAAACAGAATCAAAAGACTGACTCTTTTATTGGATATAACACTATCTTTTTATTGGCTGAAAAGATTCTGTTCTGTCTTGAGGTGGTAACTCAAACCACAGGGTTAATGACAGTTTTTGAAGTCTGTAATTTGAAGTCCCCACTCAGTAATACCATGTACTAGCTGCATGCTCTTTAGCAGTTTACTTCTTTTCCCTAAGGTTTACTTTGGTACCAGTAAAAAGAAATTTTCAATTGCTTTATTTTCGTTGACTTATTTAGATATTTATTGGTGCTGGAGATTGAGCTCAGTGCCCCGTGAATGCCAATACTCCCTGAGCTGTACCCCCAACCCCCAAAACACAACTTCCCAGCTGAACAAGTTAACTGATCTTTATAAACTGGTTCCTCCAGCTGTAGAAGGAGTTGTTGATGCTGTCCAGGGAGACTTGTTAGATGGACAGGTAACTGCTAAACCACTTAAAAGAACTATAAACACATTCAGTCACTTTGTATCACTTGTGGGAATATAGAATGGCTTATAAACTAATGTAGTACACATGGCAGTTAATCAGTCCATACAATTATCTAGTCATCTCTCGTACCTGGCACAATCTCAGGCTCGCACAGTAATCAGAAAAGCGCACTTAGAAAAGACCCGGGAGATAGGATCTTTGCATTTCTAGCTCTGAAAGAGCTTGTGGTGGAGGAGTGTATGCAGTAGTATGAATGGATAAAGTCGTTTTTACCTCATGGCTGCTCAGATCTGAATCCAGCTGGACATGTGAACTAAAAATGTGACTGAACTCCGGCACTATTTCTGCTTCATTGGTTTTCAGCTCAGGTTTCTTCCCCCCAGAAGCTTATTCTGTATTGCTTCATCTCGGCCTCTCACACCCTAGAGTACAACATTTCGAGATATTTCTGCACAGCAATTATAATTTTTCCACAAGGAAGCCATATCTCAGACCTTCGCTGCTATTGTTCTAACAGATACCTCTTTCCGCTAAACTTGAGGGTGGCTCATTTAAACACATTTTACTTGCCTTTTAGCATCCAGTCAAACTTAGCAGTCTTGTGTTTGAAACAAAATCCTATTTGTGTTAGGCAATAACATGCTCTTCGGGTTTAAAAACCATTTTCAAGCATTTAAGAATTAGTGCAAAATATATTGCAAGATTTGCGTTGAACTTATACTAGGATGAAGGGTGTTTAAAAAAAAACAAGAATCAGGGGCTTGGAAGGTGACGTGGCGGGGGAAGTGCTTGTTGCATAAGCATGAGGAGCTGAATTCAAATGCCCAGCACCTACACAAAAGCCAGGCCAGGCAGCGTGACTCTGTAACCTCGGAACTGTGGCAGCAGATACAGGCAAATCCCTGGAGCTTACGAGACAGCCAGTCCAGCTGAATCTGTGACCTTCAAGCTCAGTGAGAGGTCCTGTCTCAAAATCTAGAGGTGAAAAGTGGTTGACAAAGCTATCCTAACACAACTCCTCCTCTGGCCTCCGCAGATGCCCATACAGGCAAGTCCACCCCCACACATGTAGGTGTCCTCTCTCACCCAGAAAACGAGAAGCAGAAAATGTGGGTATGTGCCCTGCTGACCATGAAGTTCTACAAGCTCTTGTGTTTTCTTTCTTCCTTACTTTCTTTCTTTTTTCCTTCTTTCTTTCCTTCCTTCCTTTTATTTCTTTTTATTAAATTCTTCTTAACCCATAAAAGAAGAGACATGGCACCGTTACAATCAGATCAAAACAATAGAAAGTCAAACAGTGTAAAAGTTCAGAGTCAGAAGTTGGGGATTCGGTCTTCGGAGCACCGGTGGGCACCATTTCCACAGTTCTGCCATTGGTGATCATACACAGTTTGTCATGGAGGCTCAGGCCATCTCTACTTCATAACTGCTGCTGTCCTTAGCTCTCATCCATGGTACAGACATCTAGAAAGTGCTGGAATTTCTATTTAAACTGGGCTGCACTTTTATCAATGGCATCTTCTTAGGAACTCTGACCCAGATACATTGGACCGATGAACTTCTCTCCATAGTCCCTTCGATCTTTGGACTTCTACTGAAACTGAGGCTGTACCCTTATGGATGGTCTCTCATCCCTTCTCACAATCCCAAGACCTGGTCCAGTAGCCCTCCATAACTTCAAAATCAGTACCAAAAATAAAAGTCATAAGCCAGAGAGCTTCACATAATTCATCTTCTGTATTCTCATAGCTAATTTGGGAAATCTTGTCATTTTACACGTAAAACACATTCTGTTCAATTTATGGTTTGTGTCATAGTGATTTTTTTTGCCACCATCTAATATGCACACATAAGAACTCAGAGGTAAATATATATATATATAGTGAATAAAACATACACACACATACTATATATATATTTCATATACATATATAATTTCACATATTTGTGCATTGTTAAAAGGGGTGTGGTAATCTCTAAAATCCAGATGGCCCTTGAAATATCACAACCTAGTTCCCAAATAAGTATTGTAGTAATTAATGCATGTCCCCCAGAAACCACTCACAACCATCAGAATTTGTATTTTAGAACCTGTTACAGTACATGCTTGGGAAATGCCACTGAATTAGACATGCCCCTGCCTTCAGAAAGGTCGCAGAACCTAGCAAATAAGCTCTCTGGCATTACTGTAGATTGTGCAAAGGATTGTAGAAACCACCCACTCCATAGCAGGCAAGATGAAGCACAACAAGGGACTAAACAATGTCTACATCATCATAGTTTTGTTTGATTTCTCCATAGCTGATTCTTTGTAGTGGGTAGCTGTTCCAGTTTTGACCTTGAAACACTGCCCCTAGAGTGACAGCAGGTAACTGCCACATCTGCCACACCAGCTCCTGGGGCTGACTTGCCCCTGGGGCATGGTTGAGAGGGAGCCCCTTAAAACTCGAGGTGCATATGTGTCTGGCCCCCTTCTGAATACCTCGTGGTCTGGGAAGCTGGATGGGACATCAAGCCAGAGTTCTCCCCTGGATGGTACCTCATCTTTCCCTGATCCTGTAACCAACCCCTATTGGATGTATGTAAGTTATCCCAGAAATAAACCTCTCTTGATCACCAGATAAATTACATGTAATTGCCTCGTTAATTACAGTAATAATTCCTCATTAGAAGAGAATCTGTATTTGAATTATTTGATATACCTGCCCCCCATTTTTATAATCCATAAAAAGTGCACCGTGGTATAATGATTTATAACAGGTCCAGATAAGGAGGGACCAGCCTGACTAATGCTAGAAAGAAGACCTCGTTTCAGGACTCCTTTCAACTGAGCCTGCTGTACATCCCTTACCCCATCTATTTCCACCTGTTATAAACATAAGTGTCACCTTCCTGACATGATCTGGAAAGTGGCAAAAAAAAAAAGTGCAATAATTTGTGCCTTGAAGTAATCTGCCAAAGTTGTACTTCCCAATGAAACTTTCCTAAACACAGGGTCATTAAGGAGATAAAACTAAATGATGCTAATCCTAGTTAAAGGTATTATTGCTCTGATGAAACACCAGGATCAAAGGCAAATTTGGGGAGGAAATGGTTTATTTGATTTACACTTCTACAGCACTGTTCATCATTGGAGGAAGTCAGGACAGGAACTCAAGCATGGCAGGAACCTGGAGACAGGAGCTGATGCAGAGATCATAGAGGGATGCTGTGCACTGGCTTGCTCAGCCTACTTTCTTACAGAACCCAGGACCTCCCCAGGGGTGGCCCCACCCACACTGGGCTAGGCCCTCTCACGTGAATCACTAATTAAGAAAATGCCCTCCAGGCTTGCCTACAGCTGGGTCTTATGGAGGCATCGTCTCAATTGAGATTTTTCTCCTCTCCCATGACTCTAACTTGTGCTAAGTTGATGTGAAACTGACCAGCACATGCCACAAGGCCAGACTCTCATCCAGCGGGATTTCACATGCATAGAGAGAAGGCTAAGAGGGGCTAGGTGAAGGTAGCCACCCACAAGACAAGGAGAGAGGCCTCTAGAGAAGTAAGCCTGTTAACATTTTGATCCTGGGCTTCTGGGCTTCAAAACCATGGGGAAGAGAAGTGTCTGTGGGGCTGGGAGTGTAGCCCAATGATAGAATGCATGTCTAGCCTGAGTGAGGCCATAGGTTCCATCCTTAGTACCAGTAAAAGAAAATCTATGTAAATAGTGATGTGTGAGTGTGTGTGTGTGTGTGTGTGTGTGTGTGTGTGTGTGTTCTAGTCTGTGTAGTATTTAGTCATGATAGCCTAGTAAATTAACACAGGGACTTCACCAGTTTTGGAGTTAATGTATTCTTTCAACAAATGCAAACAACCCAGCCCATCTCTGCCTTACAACCTCTGTGCATGGAAGCCACCATATCCCATTTTTCCAAGGTTCTCCAAAGCCTGTGAGTGATCTTCATACACCTGTCCTCTTCCCACAAGTAATTAGGTTTCACTCATTCACCCTCCACCAAGTCAATGTGTATCTTCATTCCTTGTGATTTGGAGCTAAATGACTACTTGATGCCATGTTAAAATATGGAATGCTGGTTTTTGCGGTTGCAAAAAAAGGAAAACGACATTTTACACCCTGATCATTTAAACCCAGGAATCCTCTGGTCTTGCAGGTCACTGATCAAGGGCATGATGGCTTGTGCCCTGTCCCTGGTGTCGCACTGTCTGTATGTTTTGTGTGTGACTCCTCCTGGGCTGTACTTTTTGTGATAACCTAGCAATCTAGTAAGGAGACTGTTCTTCTTGAGTTCTGTAAGGTGTCCTTGCAAACCCCAGGGCAAAGGGCAGGACTCCCTGGCTTATTTTTGGTCGGTCAGGAGCACAGGTCACTACCTAAAATTCCTACTTCCAGGAAGATAGTGTCAGGATTGAGTTCAACTGTAGGGCAGAGCTGGTGTCACAACTGTTTAGCATGGGGGTAAAAAGCATTCAAGTACAAATCTGGTTACAAATATGTATGTGGTGTGTGTTACTGCAGAGAACAGTTTGTCATCTGGTGCCACCAAAGTAAGATTTAGTAGAACAGGCCTCGATCACAGGCACAGGGTTCTGGAAGAGAAAGGAAAGAATCTTGGGATGTGAGACCCCTCAGATTCTTTGGTAGATGTTGGGTTAAGCATAGAATGGAGAGTACCTGTACTATAACCAAAAGGATTTAGCTGTAAATCCACCTTCTGTCTCACTGGTTCACTGCATACACAAGGAAACAAAACTATTATGAAAAAAGCCAAAAATGTTCAAGTCTTTGGCTTTTTAACAAAGTACTATGTCAGTTCTCAATGTTAGATCAAGCTTGGATTTCAATAACCTCACTTTCACCCACTGACCTGTTTAAATTTTTATTGTCAACTTGAAACAACCTAAGGCCATTTGGGAATAGAGAACCTCAAATGAAGAACTGCCTTGATCAGATTGCTCAGTGGCTGTATCTATGAGAGGCCGTTTTGACTGATGATGGATGTGGGAGGCCAGCCCACTGTGTGTGGCACCATCCATAGGCCAGTGGACTTAGGCTATATAAGAAAGTTAGCTGAGCATGAACCAGTTAGCAAGCCAGTAAGCAAAATTCCTCCATGATTTCTGGTTTGAATTTTTGCTGTGACTTCCCTCACTGATGGACCGTGACCTGAAAGTGTAAGATGAAATAAACCCTTTACTCCCCAAATTGTTTCTGGTCAGCATGTTTTATCACAACAACAGAAGGAGACTAGAACAATTCCCCAAACAGAACAGAACTAAGAACATGTGCTTCCTTTTTTCCCAACCAACAGCTCTCTGCTTTCTTTCTGTAAATCCTGCTGCTTCCCACTGATCCAGAGGCAGATTGGAGCTGTCATTCCTGACCTCCTTGGTAGTTAGGCTCAGAATGATGTGGTGGTTTTCCTTTTTGCAAAGACAATGTCATGGTATCTACTCCTATACAGTTCATGCAATGATTTCAATAATATTACCTTTGGCTTCCTAAAAGTCCTTTACTAAACCAGATGGTGAACATGATTAAAGAGCCATATACTAAATGCAGGTTTGCATTGACACAGTACCCACAACTCATAAGGAATAATCACAGATGGCTGTGTTACTCTGAGAACTGCCTAGATGACTAGCTTGATTTCTATCTCATCCCAATCATGCTTCTCTTGTGTGTGTGCATGCATGTATGTGTGCATGTGTTGTGTGATGTACTTGGAGATGTATACACGTGTAAGCCAGAGGAGGACATCGAATGCCCTGTTCTGTTACTCTCTGTTTTATTCTTTGAGACATGTTCTGTCACTGAACCCAGAGCTAGGTTGGCAGCCAGAAAGCCCCAGTCACTCTCCCATCTCCTCCCCACAACATGGGGGTGACAGGTGCATGGGGCCGTGCCCAGGTTTAGCTTGTTTATCTTTGAGGACAGGGTGTCTGTGGGCCAGAAGTTGCTCTTTAGACTGACTAGCTGGAGTTAAGATGGTTGTTAGCACAACCTCTAACTTCATTATAATCCAATTTGCATGCTAATGTCACCCTCCAGCACCATAACACCTGACAATTGCCATGCCTGAGTGGAAAGAACCATTAAAGGAATGAGAAAAGGTGGTAGCCAGTTTCCTGGGAATTCTCTAGTTCCCATCAAAGACGTGAATATCCCTCCTGTTTATAAGCCCACCACTCTCCCTCGATTCTTTGACCCTATATCTATACTCTCCTGACCTCAAAGAGTTGAGAAGTTGATTTGCTTGTTTGTCTGACATGTCTCCCATCATTGACCATGGATGAAATTCTCCTTCACTGCTTAATTGATATTCAGTCTTCCTGCTTTGGCAATTTTGAAATTCCAGTTAGAGGCAAAACCAGAACCAGCTCTGCATGATGTATAACAGTTTGTTCCTGGCAAGGCCAGATAAAAGCCACTCTTAGGTCTGCTGTCCCAGAGAAAGGGACCTGTCCATCTCCCCTAATAAATGGCAAGAGGAAAATGTCTAACATTAATGTGCTTCATATGCAGACCATGTTTGATTATTTAATAATGATGATATTTACCCACTGAATGCACCAATTACTCAGGTACTGGTAGATACTGTGGTTAAGGGTGTTTTTTGTTACTTGTTTTTACATTTTACATTTTACATGGAGTACAAATAACCTACAACCAAGGGAAACCCTACAAAAACCCTCTAACACTACTTATGGTTCTTTTGTTTTTTTTGTTTTTTGTTTTTTGTTTTTCTCAAGACCCATAATTGCTATGTAGCTTAGGCTGGCCTCAAACTCTGTATACTCCTTTGCCTTTTAAGTGCTGCCATTATGGGCAGATGTCACCCCAAACTGGCTTCACTTGGGTCAGTGGTGATAAGGATGGAGGCACCGCTCTACTCTCACTCCCAGAAGCCTAGGGTCTCCCCTCACCACTGCCAAACACCACGGGGAACTATGCAGCCAAACCCCAGCATTAGAAGAGCTGCCCTTGCCTTCTCTCTGGGCGTTACCAGTGATTAGGTTACCAGATGGCCTCAGATTGTTGGCATCTTATTCAAGGAGTAGAGATAATCGCCCATAGGTATGCAAAGTACCAGGGAAGTGGACTTAGAGCAAAGCAAAGGGACATATCAGGACAGGCTATCAAGGGCGACAATGGACACGTGAGTGGAAGAACTCAAGGGCTCTCGTTATTGCTTGGGGTGGCTTCTTTTTATAAGGTTCAAGAGAGGGAGACGTTTGATTGCTAGAGAACATAGCGACACTGCTTCTCTATTTTGATTGACAGGTTTGGATTAGGTAAACCTTTGCTCATTGTCTATGTCCCTTCCCATGATACATCTGATTTGAATCTTTTGCATTCACAACTATGCATAGGCATGAGATTGTAAATACAGGAGTCACTCTATAAACTTTAGTCAAAGTATATAGTCTGCCTTACTGTGAATGTATCCAAAACCAGCTTAGGCCAGATCAGCCCATCTCTCTTGGTTTCAGAATGTGTTCTAGGACACCTTTGGGTAGATACTAGTTGTTATGAATAGGATGCTAAGGGGAGTGTTTTATTTCTGTTCTTTAAACCAAGTATGTTGGAGCCTGATGTACATGGGATTCCTAGGTGGCTAACAGGTTGCAAGGTACAATGTTTGGAGAAGGGTATGCATGTGCAGTTAAGGATTTCAGGCTTCCAAATGCATTATTAGAAGAGGGGGGCACACATAGCCCAATCTAAGTGGAGTCCCTGGTTGCTAAACTATTCCCCATGCTTTTCTGACTCAACAAGAGCAAAAGACCCTCACCCTACTGGCTAGTAATAGTAATTGTTACCTGAGTTGTTGTTTAGTGGGATGGTAATCAGTGAGAATGCTCCCCTAAGGTTCAGATGGTTGAATACTTGGTCTCCAGTTGGTGATGCTCTGTGGGTAAGGTAAGGAGGTGTGACCCTGGAGAAAGTATGTCACTGGGGTAGGCTTTGAAGTTTTGAAAGCCACACACCATTCCCAGATCACTTTCTACTTCCTGCTTGTGCTCTACATTGTGAGTTCTCTTGGGCTGAAGATATGAATCAGCAGTTATTAGTACTGACTACTCTTTCCAGAGGACCAAAGCTCCATCCTCAGAACTCACATGGTGACAGACAACTACCTGTAACTCCAGCTCCAAGGGGATCTGATGCCCTCTTCTGGCCTCCACAGGTACTGTACACACATGGTACACAGACATGCGGCAAGCAAAACACATATACACATAAAATAAGATAAATCTCAAACAAACAAACAAAACTCAAAATTGCTTCCCCAGCTTGCTGCTCCAGCCACTGTGCCTATCTTCTGCCATACTTCCCTGTCTTGCTGGTGATGAATTCTTAGCTCTCAGGAACCCGAAGTCTAAATAAACCCCTCTTTATATAAGTTGCCTTGGCCATGGTGTTTTATCACAGTAATGAAACAGTAACTAATATGTCTTTGAACCTGACAGTGCCTCAAACTAGTGGAAGGCATAGATACTTCACTTAGACCTGCACAAGTGTTGGGCATGTGAGACCTAGTAACAGGAGACCGAAAGATGCTGTGCTTAAAGCAAATCAGGCCACTTTGTGAACATGCACGCCTGCAGACAATGCTCGGGTCTGATTATTTGTGCAGAGACTGCACTACTCACTCCTCCTTCTCTCTGATTATTTTTTCCTCACGCCTCAGACCACCCATTATTTCTGTTACTACTGTTTCCCCATAATAGTAGCGGAGATCATAGCTTGCCAACAAGACCAAAATAAAATAAACCCAAAAGTAGAGTGAGGAAAAGAGAAAATAAAAACTGAAAGATACATGCATCCTGTCAATATATGCACAACAGCATAGAAACACACACACACACACACACACACATACACACACACAAGCACAAACACATACACACCCTATAACTCCTTAATAATAAATCCCAAAAGACTGAGACATTATAAAACGACTAAAAACTTCTTCTTGGAACAATGTTCAGTGACTTCAGAGAAGACTCAAACAGGTGAATGAGTGAAGGAAAGTAGTTCAGGACCAGATGATACTATTAGCAACGTGGAAGAGAAAGCCAGAAAATGGAAATTTAACATGGAGGGATAGATAACTCAGCAACAAAAAATGCTTTCATGCAACATATGAAAACTGTAAATATAGTTCTCATTGTCAATGGACAAAATGACAGTTATGTCTTAAAATGAAAAGGAGAGCCACCTTAAAATAAGTCTTCTGATGACTGAAAATTGTTCAGTGGCTTCTAGAGGGTTCAACTGGGGAGACTGTATGATAGCATCCTAGGAAATTTTAGCGAAGAGAAGTTATTAAACTCTTCCTAACTATAAAAAAGGAAAGAAGGGGCTGGAGAAATGGCTCTGCAGTTAAGAACAGGTATTGCTCTTGCAGAGGACCCAGGGTCAATTCCCAACACCCACATGGTGGCTTATAACTGTCTGTACTTCAGTTCCAGGGGATGCAACTCCACCTTCTGACCTCCACAGCTATGCACATGGTACACAGACATATACACGAGCAAAACACTTATATACATAAATAAATCCCAAATAAATTTCAATTTAAAAAAAGGAAGAAGAGAAAGGGACTGGTTTAAATGAAATGAATATTGATGGGTTTAAATACAAGTTGTGATACTGCACTACCAAAGTGTGGCTAAACCAAAGGGCCTCTCTGCAGGCCACCCAACAGGAGGAGATTCCGAAAATGTCCTTCCTGATTACCCAATTTTGATAAAATTTAACAACTTGGAAAGCAGAGATTTCAATGGGCCCTGACTGGGAAATCCCTTGTGTCAGGACTCAAGGCAAAAGAATCACCCCTTTTTAAATTAAGTTGGAAAAGAACTTAAGGAAAAACTCTTCCCCATGGCCTCTTTGTAGAAATTGAGTTTACTCCAATTAATTTCATTCTTTGCTGTGGTAAACTTCTTTTGTAAATGCTGCTTCATTATGTTTCCCACACATAATCCTGCTGCTTCAGCAGGAAGAAGTGAGATGTACATCACTCCTGGCAAACTTCATTGTTAAATAGCCATGTTGGTACTTCCACTTTTTCCCTTTCTCTTCTGTTTTGTCTTTTCTAGACCCTTTATTAAGTTAAATATTTTCCTTTTTAAATTCTAACTTTAATTTATGTGTATAGGTGTTTCGCCTCCATGTATGTTAACCACTTGCATGTCTGGTGCCCAGAGATGCCAGTAGAGGGCATCAGATCCCCTGGAACTGGAGTTACAGATTATTGTGAGCTGCTATGTGGGTGCTGAGAATTGAACCCAGGTCCTCTGCAAGAGCAGCAAGTGCTCCTAACAGCTGGGCCATCTTTCTAGACCCAATTTAAGTCTTTTCTTTTGTATTAATAATAATTAACAGGTTGACTTTCCAACCACACAGAACTTAACACCTCCTACATTCTGACAAGGCACCTAGAAATCCTACTGTTCAATTAGAATAAACCACAACTACTGGCAAATCCATGCTGTGCTGACCAGCTTTCCATCTGAGAAAAACTGATTGAAAGCGAGAAAGTTCTCACTTGGCTGATGGTTTCAGAGGTTTTAGTCAATGGGTATATAGCTTTGTTTTTAGCAGATGATGAAATAGACACCGTGGTGGGAAGCAAACAGAGCAAGAAAGGAAAAGGTCCAGGACAAGACACACCTTCAAGGGCTTACTTTCTCAGTGACCTGCTTTCTCGGTGTAGATCCCACCTCCTAGCAACCCATTCACTGTGGCTCATTAGTGGATGAAATTACTAACCTCATGATCTAACCATCACTCAGTATTTCACAAGCTAGGGGCCAAACCTCCCCGATGTGAGCCATCAAGAACATTTTATATTCAAGTTACAAGAAATGTCTTCAGGATACAGGCAACAAGAGGTCACAATTAGGCTGAATGAGAAAGGAAAACCTGAAAGAAAGAAAACTAACATTGGATGAGCAGTGATGCAATGATAATTTATTCAGCTGATTTGCCAACAATTACAGTGTCGGGCCTGTGTGGATACCTGCTCGAGTTTATAGTATTGTAGACCAGATGAACAGCAAACAAGTATATAGTGTAAATAATAACTGTAACCAGTGACAAGGGCTGTGTAAAAGGTTCCAGCCGACAAAAGGAACTGAGAGAAATTGGAAGAGAATGGTACATTAGACAAGATGTCCATCTGGGTCATTCAAAGCTCCTGATATCTAATCAGACTTCTATAAAGTCAGGCAATGGGACATCTGGTTTCATCTTAGAAGAAATAGTATGTCCAGCAGCAGAACCCCTGGCCCGGAAATGAGCTCAGTGAATGTGAGGATGGAAGGACGCTAGGGAGGCTGGCGTGAGCTCAAGCGGCAGAAAATGTCAAGTGAAGCCAGACTATAAAGCCATCATAAGGAGTTTAAGTTTTGCTCCCTTGGTGGAGGCACATAGATGGGTACCTTAATTCTAGTACCTCTGTAGATAGAAAACAGACTGCTGTGTGAGAGCCGAGGAGAAAGGTCAGCAACAGTCAGGTTTTCATTTTCTGTTTGATTGAACGGAGTCTCAAACAATGAGCCGATTTCTGCAAGAAGGAATTTGTAGCAGTTCACACTGAGAGATGATGGTGAACTGCGTAAGGTGGAAGTGGAAGAGATGGTGACGGGGCCTGATTCAGTACAGAGCATAAGACGTGCGGAAAGATTGCAGATTCACCACAGACAGGAAAAGAAAGACGTCAAGAGAACTCCTCTTCCTCCTTGTCTTCCTCATCCTCATCCTCTTCCTCCTTGTCTTCCTTATCCTCATCCTCTTCCTCGTCTTCCTCTTCCTCCTCCTCTCCCTCCTTGTCTTCCTCTTTCTCTTCCTCCTTGTCTTCCTCTTCCTCCTCCTCTCCCTCCTTGTCTTCCTCTTTCTCTTCCTCCTTGTCTTCTTCTTCCTCCTTCTGGCTGAGATTACTTTCTATTGTTTGCCATACAGAAATACTAAATCCAATTCTTTTTGAGATGTGGTCTCATTATGTAGCCTTGGCTGCCCCGGAACTCACTATGTAGACGAGGCTGGCCCCAAACTCAAAGAAATCTGCCTCCACCCTGCAAGTGCTGGGATTAAAGGCGTGCACCACCACTTCCCACCTCCTAAATCTAATTATTTCCTTCAGTTTCCCCCGATGCAGAGCAACCCTAGGACTTCATAGATGATGAGACAGACACTCAGAAAAGGTCAAAGTTCAGACTCAGCTCTGCCATCAAAGGCCAAGCTCCCCTTTGCCCTTGAAATCCACCCCATTACCTTTGCCATGGCATCATGTGTTTGTGCTTCACTTGAGTGACACATGCTCAAACATTCCCATGATGTTGAGCAACCACAGGTAATAGAGCTTTACTAATGAGTCAACACATGAATCTTGTGATGTGGTTTAGCACAAATTTCTGTTTCACATTCCAGCTTATCCATTTACTCTCCTTGGGAGGTAATACGCTTATTTATCATTACTGCACGGCAGCTTATTAGAGAAGCTTTCCACATTTGATTGGCCAAAAGTACATAGTTTCCCACTAATAAAGTAGAACCAGTGTTGTATTTCAGCTCTTTCCCTCTACTTTTTTTTTTTTAAGCTGAGTGAATTGTTCTTGTTTTTTTTTCCCCCTCCACTTTTTAATGATGCTGGGAGACAGAGTAAAGCAACCCCTTACTATCTAGGTAAGGCCTGGGTTGGAACTTGCTAGTAGGACTTAATGTCCTCTTGCCATACATAAACAGTCATTCAGAACATCAAGATCAAGTGAGTACACTATGTAGCTGTGATGTCTTGATATTAAAAACAAGATCATGGTGCTTATCTGGACGTGAACAAAATGTTGACATTGGTAAATGTTGACATTAATGATTAAACATTTCCTACCTGACTAACAGGAGTGAACACCATGCCCTGGACTGACCTCCTTCTAGATAACACTTTTTAAAGATATAGGTATGTGTGGTTTGAATGTGAAATGTCTCCAACTGGCAATTCTCAGCTGGCAGTACTGTTCTGGGAGGTTGTAGAAATGTTGGGACATGAGGCCTGGCTGGTACAAATGAGTCACAGGGAATGTCATGAAGGCTATACTTGATTCTGCTTCCAACTTGGGTGCTCGGCTTCCTTTCTACAGAGCTGTGAGGAGTCTTGTCCACAAATGCCAGCCATCATGAATTTTGTAATGTATTCCCCACATAACAGACTAAAACTCCCTAAAACTGAGCCAAAATAAATCTTCTCCTAAATTGTTTGTGTCGTAAGTTTCATCAAAGCAATAATGAAAGTAATTGCTAGGTGGGTTACAGGACGAACCTTAATCCCTTCCCTATTTCAAATACTGAAGTCATAAACCAAGCCCAAAATGTGACTGTATTTGCAATATTAAATGTATAAAGTGCCATTATATTATACTTAGCTCCTGGCCCAACATAACAAACCAAAATGGAGTCACATGCTATGGGCCATCCAATCAAGTTAAAACTTTGAAAAAAACGCTCCTCAAATAAATCAGTTTTAAAAAGCAAACATGTGGGTGGAGAGATGGCTCAGCAGTTAATAGCACTGAATGCTCTTCCAGAGGACCTGAGTTCAATTCCCAGCACCTACATTGTGACTTACAACTGAAAGGAAAAAAATCAGTAGCCATCTTGAGAGACGCTGTCCCCTCCCCCAAAAGGTATTTGCTGACCAGCAGTTTTAGAACTGACCAGAAGTTGAACTCATGAGAAGATAAGGCTGAAACAATAAATCTATATATCCTGGACTTGGTAAAACAGGATATGGGGAGTAATGGACTCAACTGAACAGAAATTGAACTTATGGGAAAATAGGATTGGAACAATAAATCTGAATGTATATATCCTGGGTTCAGCAAAAGCAGGACATAGGGAGTAAAAAAAATTATGTCTCTGTAGATACCTTGAATCCTGTTAGCCATCAGTAACCACATGCTAATAGTTCAGCCAGTAACTTCAAAGAACTACCTCACCCCTAGTCCCCTTGTCCAATCCCAAGCTGCATGTAAACCTTTCCTATATAAACCTCTTAAAGTGAGTGCTCAGGGCTGTCCTCCTCCATCAGATATTGAACACTCAGACCAAGCCCTGGACTTGCTTGTTTTGTTATTAAAAAACCCTGTGTGCTTACATCTGATATTGGCTCTGTGGTGGTCTTGTTTGGGGGTCTTGCAACCTGGGCACAACACAACCATCCATTAGTTCTAGATCCCCAGAATCCAGAATCCTCTTCTGGCCCCCTCAGGTACCAGTCACACATGTAGTATGCTCACATTACAGGCAGGTAAAACACACATACACTAAAAGAAAAATAAATAAATCTTTAACTTAAGAGAGAGAAAGAGTCACGGCCACTAATCTGAACAGGCCTAGTCAAACTGACTAGGGATCAAAAGGAAGACCCCTATGGCTTAACCACTTCAAAGAAAGTCACCTCCCATACACTGAGAGTAAAGGGCCGCCTTCTTATTATTATCAGGGTCTTGCCCTCATCAGTCTCTTCTCTAGAGTAGCTCACGTTACTCTACGCCTCATTTCTTCATCGTGTTACTATTTTTGCATGTATGGGTGTTTTGCCTGTGTGTTCTGTCACACCCAGCAAAGCACCTTTGCTAAATCTTCAGTTGAGAGACTGAGCAATCTATGGACCCCTAAGAAAAGCCAAACTTGTCAAAATCTGTTTATTATAACAGGACCTAGAGGCTCTAAAGAGAAAATTCATTTGAAATGTGGTCCTTAGAGTGAGTCTTAATTCAGTCCGACCTGTTCTTGTAAGATGGATAAAGGCCCACAGGACCTGGGGAAGACAGTATGAAGATGCATGTACCAGGGGATGGCCATTTCTCAGAGTGAGACCTTGGAAGAAACCAACACAAGGACACCATGATCTCAGACTTTTAAGCCCCAGAAACATGAGAAGAGAGATTCTTTGAGGCACCTATTCTGTGGGCATTTGCCATGGCAGCCAGAGCAGACTAATCCATTGCAGAAGCATGAAAGCCTGGATCTTAAAAGCTCTGATGATACTTTGAGGGTATGTGTCCTTTGTTAAAGGTTGTTGATGCTAATGTTCACCATCTTCACCAAAGTGATTCTTAAACAAATTTCGAGGAACCACACCTTCTTTTCACCCAGCCAGAGACAAGCCCCATGAAGAACTGTATCATGAAGATGTTCTCAACACCCTTAACAGATTTGCTTGCTTAGATATTGGTTAGTAATTTTTATAAGAGTTAATAAATGAGGTTATTATGAGTTAATAAATATTTTCAGCAATGCTTGGAAGAATGCATCAACTTCTCTAACTTTAAGTGAAGTCTACATACACAAAATAAATGCTAGGACAAAATTTCAACTCACTTGTTTATTATTTTTTATGAGTAAGTGTATATTGCTTGCTTTTGAACACTTATGTGTGCAGTACCCATGGAGGACAGAAGAGGTTATTGGATTCCCTAGACCTGTTATTTGGTACAATTGTGAGCTGCCATGTAGTGGTTGAGAATTGAACCCAGGTCTTCTGAAAAAGCAGTGTTCTTAAGATCCATCTCTCCAGCCCCTCATCTCATTTTAAACTCCAATGCTTACCAAGGGTCTCCCATAAGTTTTTGTAAACCAGAAAATAACCATTGCAAAACACACAAATTGATTGAAATTATTTACTCATTGCTGAAGCATAATTTGTGATCTCAAGTCATTCCAGACATCACTGAGGAGAAACAATGGGGATGGGTAACATTCTAGGGTCCAAACTAACAACTAAACAAAGATAGGAGTCCCTTGGCTCTTTATTCCTGTGGATGTACTCTACCCTTAACAGGTTGGTGGGAGGAAAGAGTCACAACACATCGATATGCAAATGCTTTTGCAGTTTATTTTACAGAGGAGATTAGCTATTCCAAAACATTCATAAAAGAAGTGTGCAGTCAGAAAAAAAAAACTGAAAGAATGTATGAATAAGCAGATTTACAATTTTACATTCATCTCCATTAAACTCCCCAGAGTCTAGGAAAGGGGAAAATGGCCCCGGGAGAGATGCTTCTCTGATAAAGAGCTGTTATCTTTCAACTCATGAAGGATAAGGGAATCATTTCTGCAATTGTCAAAGACAAAGCCACTCATTTTTCTCCACTGCTTTCAGCATAGCTGCTGCCATATCAGACACGAAATACGTCACTGCACAATGGAGTGTCCTTTTCCCGATTAGCTTCCTTTGGGCTTTGCAGAAAAAAAATAGAATGTCATTATGACAATAATAAATGACACTAAATTTGTTTTAAAAGGTACCGGTTTTATGATTAAAAACAGTTTTATTAGGCATGCCTCTATAAAGTACAAACGTATAGATGTTTAATGATCAATCATTGTACCAGATTATTTCCTTCATTTATTTCTATATTTTATTTTGTGTGTATGCACATGCTTGTTTTTCTTTGCTTTTTAATTTATTTGATTATGTATTATGCATATGGGTATTTTGTATGTGCATATGTCTGAACACCATAAGAGGGCATCAGATCACATAGGACTCCAGTTACAGACAGTTGTGAGCCACCATGTAGGTGCTGGGAATTGATCTCAGGACCTCTGGAAGAACAGCCAGTGTTCTTAACCACTGAGCCATCTCTCCAACTCCCTATCTATATGTTTGCATGTGTATGCCTCTGCATATGTGCAGGCCAAAGGTCAGCATCAAGTGTCTGCATCACTCTCCCTTTACTTTTTCAAAGAACATTTTCATTTATTTTTGGGAATTTCATGCATGTATATAACGTGTTTCGATGATATCCACTGCTGCTCCTCCCACAAGCTTCATGTTGCTGCCTCCTCCTCATTCTTCTATCCACGAAACCCTATAGCACTTCCCATATGCACAGAGATGCATCCACAAGAGCATAATTACCTACGAGCAACTGCACCCCCAAAGAAAAATTACTCTGTCTTCCCACAGCCATCAACGGCCAACAGCTTCTCAGCTGAAGGAGGGGCCTCATGAGCCCCTCCCCGATCCACGATAGAATGTTGATTCCATCCTCTTGTGCAGGTCTTGCACAGGCAACCACAGTTTCTTTGAGCTCATGGGTGCAACAGCCATACCATGTCCAGAAGACCCTATTTCATAGCACTCTTCTCCATCCTCCAGCTCTTCCTGTCTTCTGTGGTGTTCTCTGAGTCTTGGGCAGAGTTGGAGGTGGATGTCCCATTTAAAACTTAGCACTCACAGTCACTTATGCTCAACAATATTGAGATACAGGCCACCGTTTTCTATTTAAAGTTCTTCAAGATTTAAAACGATGGATGATTACCAGTCGGATCACTCCACTCTGGTTCTTGAGGGTACATTATGTCCTGCAAAAGCCCTCTGGAGGTCAGGGGGTCCACACAACCACTGTCTTACCTGGTTTACTAAAAAGTCCAAGTCAATGATCAACTAAATTTTGAGAATACATTAGAATGTTTTCTATTTGATTCCAAACATCATTCCTAAAATTTTGGATTTCAGAGGTAAGCATGGTGGTACATACCTGTGACCCCAGGAAGGAACCTGAGGAAAAAGGATGGCTACTTTAAGGTCGGCCTGGACTACAAAGTAAAAATCTATCCTGAAACAAAATCCAGAGACCCAGGAAGATGGCTCGGACAGTAGCTGTGAAGCATGAGGATCTGGGTTCGCATCCCCAAAGCCCATATTAAAACCAGGCATGGCTGCTATAACTTCAGTGTTGAGGGACAAAAACGGGCAGATCCTGGAAGCTTATAGCCAGCCAGCCTAGCAAAATGGCATGCCAGCCTAGCCAAAATGGCAAGTTTTAAATTTATATAAAAAAAAAATCCTGTCTAAAGTTAGTAAGGTGGAGAGCAATAAAGAACAATGTTCAATGACCATCTCTGACCTCTACACAGGTACAATTATGAACATTCATGTGGTGATATTGTGTCCCCCAATATATTGTGCACCCTAATAAACTTATCTAGGATCAGAGAACAGAACAGCCACTAGGTAGACTTAAAGGCCAGAAAATGGTGGCACACACACCTTTAATCCTATTACTCAGGAGGCAGAGATCCATCTAGATCTCTGTGACTTCAAGGCCACACTGGAAACAGCCAGGCATGGTGATGCACACCTTTCATCCCAGGACTTGAGATCTCATGTCTTGCTTGGGAAAGACACATGCCTTTAATCCCCGGAAGTGATGGAAGGAAGCAGAAAAGTATATAAGGCATGAAGACCAGGAACTAGAGGCTTTTAAGCTTTTAGGCTTTAAGCAGCAGTTCAGCTGAGACCAATTCCGGTGAGGATTCAGAAGCTTTCAGTCTGAAGATTCATGGAAACAGGATCGGCTGAGAAGTTGGCAAGGTAAGGTTAGCTGTAGCTTGTTATGCTTCTCTGATGTTTCAGAATTTACCCCAATGGCTAGCACTGAGGTTTTTTTTTATTAATAAGACCATTTAAGATTCGTGTTACACATTCACCCACATACATGCACATGCACACATACCTCACATACACGCAAGCACAATTAAACTTGAAGTAAGCAATGAGCAAGAGAAACACAGAGAAAGGTACACTTGGATACTTTTATTTTTCAGGCATAAATTAAACCACTAAGAGGTTGTTTCACAGATTAAACCAACTTTGCCTGTGATACAAACCAAAGCTCAAACACAAATGACCAGAAATATGAAATCCTTAACTGCCAAATATGAACACGTTTGTTCTTCTAGTTTTCTGTTGACTTGACACAAACTAGAATCCTTCTAGAAGAGGGAAACATGGTGAGAAAAACGCCCCCACCAAACTGCGTTGTGAGGAAGCCTGTGGTGCATTTTCTTGATTGATGATTGATGTGGGAGGGTCCAGCTCCCTGTGGGAGTTGTCACCCATTGGTGGTGCCTCTAAGAAGGCAAGCTGAACAACGCAGGAGGGACTAGGCAGTAAGAATTCCTCCATGGCTTCTGCTTCAAATCCTGCCCTCCTTCAGTTCCTGTCCTAACTTCCTTTGGTGATGGTCTGTGATGTGAAACTGTAAGCAGAAATAAACCCTTTCCTCCCCAACTTATTTTTGGTCATAGTGCTTTACTACATCCATGAAAACCCTAAGACAAAGTTGTTACCACTATAAAACTGAGACAACTGTACTTACTAGAATTCTAGATCTCAGATACTTTAAGTATATGTTTTACATAGAGTTTTAATATTTGTAAAAGGCTTTTGAATCATCCTTGAAATGCTTATTGTTGAATGTGCTGCTCTACATCTAGCAGATTATCACAGAGAACAAGTCAACAGACACACAGTCCCTGCTTCACTTTTTCACTTCTGTTCATGGATGTATTATGTGAAATGTGTGTGCCCCCTGGCTCTTGCATTAAGGGCTTGATCTTCAGCTGATAGCACATTATGAAAGTGGGTCCTAGCTGCAAAAGTGGGTTCCTGGGAGTGTGGTATTGAAGGTTATATCTGTTCCCTGGTCTCTTTTCTCTCTGCTTTCTGTCCATAATGAACTGAATGACCTTTGCCTCATGTTCCTGCCACCACAATGTTCTGCCTCACCACAAACTAGCATCTCTGCTGCCAATGACTGAGCACTGAAACCTCTGGAAGTGTGGGCTGAGTTAACATGTTTACATGAGGCATTTTGTCAAAATGAAGGCCAGCAGCTCCCAAACAATACTATGTATTAATCTAGTCACCTGAGAATGATTTTAGAATACAATCTGTGGTATAACAAATTCCTTATATCTAGTCTTCAGACCTTACATCATAATTTCACCAGATTATCAAATTTGTAAACGTGCAAATTGGCACAGGCTTCCTAACAATAAAATGTTCTAATTTTATACAAAGGGCTGCAACAATATTTAATTGTGTAAAATTCTGTATGCTAGTTTCATACGTTCAGTTATGCTAACTTTTCTTGGGGATGCTCAACAAAAAATTAGTTACCCCAAGTAGGGCATCAAGGACAGACCAAAGAAATAATACAATCAACCTTGGTGAATCACTGAGTTTACTGTACCTACCTATAAGAAACATTCACGGTTCCCAAAATGCTGCATCGTAGAAAAAGTCTTTCTGCAGCACAGGTGATGACCTCCCAAAGCTGGGATGGAGTGCCCTTCCAGCTGACCTTCAACCGCCTATACATTCTAGCCAGCACTTCTTGGGATCATGTGCAGCTGGAGGAGACTTGCACAGAGGTGGGAGAGGAGGTCAAGGAGGGAGGGTCTCCTCGCCGGTCCTTCAGTGAGGAAGAAAATAGCCTCTATTTCATTGTCAGTGTCATCACTGATGCTCCTCTGAGAGCATTACTTTCAAAGTGGCTATGTTATACCCAGAGAAGAGCATGCAGGGTGTGTGGAGGGTGGAGGCAGGGGTTGAACCTCATTGAGTTCAGCAATAACTGGGAAAGTTTTCAGAGAAGACAAGGAAGTGGGAAAGTGAGGTCCTCAGAAGTCAGATAATGCAGCCTTGCAAAGACATTACCAAAGTCTTGCCCCTTCTGCAATAATCTCAAGGGTTCTACAAAGAGTAAGTGGCTAAAGTGATACAGAGAAGGACATGGCAACCACATTACCTGAGACTAAGCAGGTGACAAATTCTTAATGTCTGCAAATCATCAAAGGCCAAATGGCAACTGAGTCTGCAGAGCAGAGAAAAGCCTGACTGTGGCTCTATTAATCTGGTGAGCAGAGATGGCCAGTTTCAGACAGAGAATGGAGGACAGCAGAACAGACCTGATGATGTTAGAACCAGCCCCCCGACCTGCTGCCTGCACAGGGGTTTGAAAGGCAGTGGCTTCCAGCTGTAAGTCCTTCCTTAGATAATGGTGTGGAGTGAACAACACTGAGAAGTCTCTGCAGAGAATGTGCTGTGTTCATTTGAAGCGGTAGGTATTCCAGTTGGTAATCTTTGCCCTCTGCACTGAGCAGTATTACCCGTGATGCTGAGCAGGAGAAATTAAAAGACAACAGTGCTGTAAGAAGTTTTTAGCTGCTGACTCAGATGAATGGAACTGACTCCTTTTTTTCTATTTTAAGTGGGTCAATTTGCTTGTTATAAATTCTTAGGTATCTATATATCTTTTAAATGCTCGTAAATTTCAGAATGAAAAATTCTCTAAGCATCCGAGCTGACCCTAAGGTTATACAGCTGTCCGAAAAGAAAAACTGTGTTTTCTTATCTGCTATTGACTTGGGTGTGCCTTCTTTTCATTTTAATCTTTCCAGGGCAAGTAAGTGAAAGCATCAAGCTATATTTTTGAAATGTGACTTACCCAGTAGTCCAGGCAACCTCCAGAAGGAAGCCTAGGCAGGTCTTGAACTCTTCATCTTCTTGGCTCAATCCTGCAAGTAGTAGGGATTATGGGTCTACGGCATCACACCCAGCTCCCAAGATGACTCTTGCAAACTACTTATTTCTATAAATTATTTTTTTATTATTTGTGTGTGGGTGTGTATGCATGTGCATGTGTGCTTTTGTGTGTGAGTGTGAGGGTATGGTGTGTACATGTCATGGCTCACATGTGAAAGTCAGAGGATAATTTCAGGGAGTCAGTTCTCTTTTTACCATGAGTTCTAGGGTTTGGACTCAGACCTTCCAGCTTGCGCAGGAAGCGCTATCATGAACATAACCATGCTATTGTCCCCACATGACTTTCAAAGTCAATATATCATCCATAAATACCAATGACACTAAGTGATTTTTTTAGGAGCCACAAAAGCATCCTTGTGCTTCTCACATGTGGCCTAGAATACTTGATTCATTCAATACAATAAATCAAAAAATTTGAGTCCATAGCTCTAAGACAATAAACAACTAACTTTTAAAAAGATTTTTATTTACATTCATGTGTATATATATGTGTGTGCCACATGTCGGTGGGTGGCCATGGAAAACAGAAGAAAGTGCCAGATCTTCTGGAGCTGGAGTTACAGTTGTGAGCTGCCTGATGTGGGTGCTGGGACACAAACTTGGATCCTCTAGAAGGGGCAGCAACCTTTCTTAACTACTGAACCACATCTTCATCCCCACACATGATCTTCTTCTTCTTTTTTTTTTTTTTTTGTTAGTTTTTTTGTTTCGTTTTGTTTTTTCGAGACAAGGTTCCTCTGTGTAGCTGTGGTGCCTGTCCTGGAACTCACTCTGTAGCCCAGGCTGGCCTCAAACTCACAGAGATCCGCCTGCCTCTGCCTCCCAAGTGCTGGGATTAAAGGCTTGTACCACCACCGCCGGCTCATGATCTTCTATGATGAATAGCCAACAAATGCTTGTGACTTCTCACAAAGTAAAATTTCAGAAATATTTGTTCAATCATTCTAAATTGCAACAATAAGTAAAATTATACCCTCTGACCTAAAATTTAAACCAGTCTCTACCCACATCATAAAATACAGATTAATGGTCTTTTGCTCTTACTGCAGAGGCTGAATCCACGGCTTTATTTTGAAAAGGGGGAAGAATGAAAAGGCTTTTCCTGTCCTAGAGGCATGGAACAACATGGGGAGATAAAACATTTTCAGAACTTCCACTTCTAATAGCAGCATCTACACATGAAGATGACATTTGCTGTAGCTTACCTTTAAATTCTTTGTGGTCACAGCATCCATCAAAAGCAAATTTATCGCATACACAGGTACAAAACACAGTCCTGTCTGCAGCATTCTTGAAGACAATAAGTCATTTGTCCATCAACTCGTCTATACAGACTTATTCATGCTCTGCTGAGAGCTGACTTCACAGTCAGTGATGACCACGCTTGCTTTCTATGGAAAAGAATCATTCCCCACCATGCTCCATTCACAAATATACTGAGACACACAAAAGATTTTAATACCGATTGTGTCCCTTTGGTGCACTTGGCTTCCTCTAGATGGCCACTATCTGAGAGAAAAGTGGAAGAATTTTTCTCTTTAAGGAGTGTGTTTGATTAAAACTTTCAGCAGGGGAGCAGGAGGTCACAAGGCTGGGGATGATTCGGGTGTAACTCAGTGGTAGAGCACTTGCCTGGTACAAACAAATCTCAGGGTTCAATTCTGATGCCACATAAAAATAAATAAATAAAAATACAAGTCTCTTCTAGGAATCCAAGAGAAAGTGAAGACTAACCTCCACAGATGAAGCACACATGAAAGATAATCTAAAGGTCTGTGGGGCTCAGAGGTTCCTGAAAATTGGTGTTCTTTCAGTTCGCTCATGGGCCCCTGGCTCACAGGACAATGGCTTTTGAAATGGGTCTAGTTGCCAGAGAGTTAATTGACAACATTTTGTTGCCATGTCTACACAATGGAGGGAAAACATTTACCTTTTGGCTGTCCCATTAAATGACTGGACTTTCATTTCCCTGGAACCAGTCTCTAACAATATGTTCCACCTCTCTCCCTTAATTATCATTCAGGACAAGGCTCACGATGGCCCCTTCCTCCTTCTACATGCAACTTTAAAGCTGCCCCCTTTTTCTGAGTTTTCCTTTCCTAGGAAGCCTCTACACAGAGACTCAATCTCCACTGCTCTGTGGACTGCTGAATTGAAGCATTCCCACACTCTTCTTTGATGGATGCTTGTCCCTGTTCACCACTCACTGCTGGTTAAATATAAAAATTGGCTTCCCCACTATTTGCCTTGCATCATCTAGTTTTACTGGCCCATCTCAAGAGCATCAAAGGATCATCCAGAGGCACCCTTTCCGTGTTCACTCACATCTCTAGGCCTTAGCAATGAGAACAAGAAGTTCCTTGGCTAACCTATAGACATGTCCACCCTCCAACTACAACTCAACTTGGCCCTCTTGTAACTTGTTGATTGATTCATCTGAGAAGATGATATGCTTAATTAAACAGTACTACTGTCTTCCTGGTCTCTAAGTACAACTCTTACTAGTTTACAGTTCCACATTAAACCAGTTTCCATTTAGTTGATAAAGGTAATGGAGTTCAGGACACGGCTACTCCAGAAATGACATTTGATATATTTGAAGAAAATGGCAGAAAAGAAAGGTCACTTTGAAGTTTTCTGACTCTCTGAAGCAAGACATAAAATCTAGTAATGATGTCCTGATGTTGTTCTGATGTAGGTCCTAAGACCTTCGGATGAGAGGTACCTTCTCGATGCCCAGAGGAAATGAGCATCCATATCTCACACAGGGCACAATAAGAATCTGAAGAAGGTGACATGGCTAAGTTCTCCCCCACTTCTCTATAGATCAGACGCTCTCCATTAGTGACTTTTCTGAATGCTTTGGCCAACTACCTGACAAGACACAACTTAAGGGAGGAAGGGTTTCTTCTAGCTCACAGTTTAGAGGATCACAGCCCCATTATACCAACCAAGTTCCCAACATCATGGCAGTCGAAGCATGAGGTGACTGCTCACATTGTACCTGCAGTCAGAAAGCAGAGAAAGGACAGGAAATAAGGACAGGCTAACAAACCTTGAGTCTTGGCCACTTCTTACAATGAAGTCCCACCTCAATGCTCATCCCAGGTGAGAGCCAAAGTTTGAATACATGAACCTATGGGAGGGCATTTCACATCAAACCATGACCCTTTTTTCTCTAATAATTCTGTAAAACTCTCAATATTCCTCATCAAACATAGAGTTAAAATCTATCTGCACTCAGTGACACAGGCCTGTAATCCCAGGTTCTTGGGAGATAGAGGCAGGAAGATCCCAAGTTCAAAGCCTATGTGGACTCCAGCGGGAGTTCAAGGTTAGCTCAGTCAACTTAGTGAGATGCCATCTGAAAATTGAAATGTTGAAAAGGCCAGGGAATATAGTTCAATGTTGATTACCTTCATGAAAATTAAGAGGCCCAGTGTGTGTATGTGTTGATGTGTCTATATGTGTATATGGTATGTATGCTTGAAAATGATGTGTAAGTATGGGCAAGCAGCAAGAGTATAGAGTTCAGAGGACAAATTTTGGGAGGCAATCTCCACCTTTACTTCCTGTTTATGTGACAGGGTCTCTCTTGCTTTTGCTATTGTGATCATCAGGTTAGCTGGCCCTTGAGCTTCCAGGCAATTGTCTTGTCTCTGTCTCCCATTTCCTAGGACAATGGTGAGATTACAGGTGCATAGTAAGACATTGGGAACTCAGATTATGATGCAAAATGATGAATGTTGTGCTGATGTGAGAATTTCAGACACAATTGAAAGTTCTAGAAACAGGATGATGAGGCAATGTCATGCACTGCACAGATCCTACAAATAAAGCTCTCTCTTGTCAGTGGATGGGAATTTGCAGTGCTTCTTCACCCCCTTCACTATAGTTCCTGCACACAGAAGGTGCCAGTTACCTTTGAATATAAACTGGTTTGGGATGAATGAACATCCAACACACGCCACAGACTTTTCTTTTCCATCCTTTGGAAAGTTGTTATTTTTGTAACTTCAGTGGTTTCACGCTATTACTTGTCCTTTACCACAAATTCCTCTAAACTATCAACCCTTGACCTGCCTACCAACAAGATACAAATTCTATACTGTAGCTTTTTTTTTTTTTTGGTTGTGAGCCTAACCTCTAACAGCTGAGTCGTCTCTCTAGCCCTACACTCTAACTTTTTAAAGCTAATTTGCTACCTGCTTTTATCATTAGGTTTGACAAACTTGGGTTTTTTAAATTCATGTTCTATCTGCAATGACATATAGGAAAACTCAAAACACAGCAGACTGGCTTTGCCCGAACCACACAGAAGGACTAGGATGATTAGTTTCTTATTCTTAGTAACAAATGGGCTTGCTCTCCAGCTTTACATTAATACACTTTTCATCAAGTTCTAAAATTGAGAATACAGCTTTTGAGTATATCATTCTCATCCTTCAAGCTGCTCTACTTGGTGATGACGTGTTTCTTAAAGACGATGAACAATTGTCTTTTGCCCATTTGTTGTTATTGGTATTTTACTCTTTTTTTTTTAAGTTTAGTTTTTTTCAAGACAGGGTTTCTCTGTGTAGCTTTGCACCTTTCCTGGAACTCGCTTTGGAGACCAGACTGGCCTCGAACTCACAGAGATCCGCCTGCCTCTGCCTCCCGAGTGCTGGGATTAAAGGCGTGCACCACCACCGCCCGGCGGTATTTTACTCTTTTGTGGGGTCTGCCACCCAGCTTTCAAATAAATCACTCACGGAGGCTTAATCTTAATTATGAAAGCCTGGCCTTAGCTTGACTTATTTTCTTGCCAGCTTTCTTAACTTAAATTGTCTCATCTCCCTTTTGCCTCTGGGCTTTTCCAATTCTCTTACCTGTAAATCTTACTCTTACTCCGTGGCTTGCTGTGTAGCTGGGTGGCTGGCCCCTGAAGTCCTCCTCCTTCTCTGGCTGCTCTCAATCTCAGATCCCCTCTCTCAGATTCTCCCTCTATATATTCTTTCAGCCTGCCAGCCCTGACTATCCTTTCTTCTGCCTTGCTATTGGCCAGTTTTTTTATTAGACCACCAGGTGTTTCACACAGGCACAGTAACACAGCTTCACGGAGTTAAACAAATGCAACATGAACAAAATAATATTCTTAAAATAATATTCTACTACACCTGTATTTTACCAGCTCTGTGGAAAAACAGTTATTTGCTGATCAAACCAATTTTGTAGTTATATGTTAATCTATTAAACAATGTATGAAGGTGTGTGTTTCTATGACTCTCAGAAAGCTTGATAAAGCTCAGCAAAGGATGGTTAGCAGAGAAAGGTTTAAGTAGCTCAGATGAAAATGACTCAGACAATCCTGCTAATTTGCTGTCTCTTGCAGCCAGTGGTTTTCAGCAAAGCTTCAGCAGCTAAAGGGTCTTCTGTATTTATTTCTGAACTTTAATGCATATCTGTGGCATAAGCTGTTATAGGCCTCAAAGCCACTGTTGAGGTAGGTTTGGTGGCCAAGAAAAGCTAGCACTGGCCATGACTAGCCCAGACATGACTGCTTTCATGTCAAGCAAACATGTCTCCTCCTAACAAGGAAGCTATTGCCTCTTCTACAAAAGCAGCATGCAGGTGGCAGGTCTGTGCCAGTGAGGAGTCAGCTCAGGATGAGAGGCTTTCCTCTCCCCAGGCTGAGTGATTCATGTACCAATAGTGTTTGGGCCTGAAGTAATTGTTCCCACATTTCCAAAGCACCACTTCACGTGTTTTAGCAAGTGGACAGGTATTAAAGGCAGATTGGCAGGGAAACAGAGACTCAGAGTTCTAATATAACCAATATTTACCTCAGAAGGCTGGAGGGAAAAGATACATTATTAGTGGTTTTAAGCTCCATGACTGGATCCCAAGTCTCTCTCTCTCTCTCTCTCTCTCTCTCTCTCTCTCTCTCACACACACACACACACACACACACACACACACACACACACACAAGCACATGCATGCACATGCTCTTGATTCCTACCCATCAAAATGATAACAAGGCTTCTTGCAAATAATGGCTTGCAGTGACTGTCCTATGAGAAGTCCACACCCATTTGTGGTGGTATTGTGTTCCCCAAAATATTGTGTATGCTAATAAACTTATCTGGGGTCAGAGAACAGGACAGCCACAATATTAAACATAGAGGTTAGGCAGTGGTAGCATACGCCTTTAATCCTAGCATTCGAGAGACAGAAATCCCTCTGGATCTCTGTGAGTTCAAGGCCACATTAGAAACGGCCAAGCATGGTGACACAGCCTTTAATCCCAGAAAGTGAGCCTTCAATCCCAGGGAGTGGTGGTAGAAAGCAGAAAGGTATATAAAGCGTGAGGAACAGAAACTCGAGGCATTTGGCCTGGAGAAGCGGCCTGGAGAAGCATTTGGCCTGGTTAAGCATTCAGGCTTTCAAGCAGCAGTTCAGCTGAGGCCCATCCTGGATGAGGACTCAGAGGCTTCCAGTCTGAGGAAACAAGACCAGCTGAGGATGTGGTGAGGTGAGATAGCTGTGGCTTATCCTGTTTCTCTGACCTTCCAGTGTTCACCCCAATAACTGGCCTCAGGATTGATTTTATTAATAAGAACTTTTTAAGATTCCTGCTACACCCATTGATCCTTTGAATGTATAAAACTTCTTTTTTCTTGCATGTGTATGTTTCTCTTTCCCTCTATTAATAGCCAAGCTTAAATGTGTACTAAAACCACTTCTTAATAAACTCCAACTTTGCTTCAAAACATAAAAAAGCAAATACTAATTTGCTTCTCTTCTCCTTTCTCTGTCTTGTAGAGAGGGAACAGCAATGAGGCCACCCAAAGGAAGAGGAGAGAGGATGGGGGAGGCATAGAAATGGTGACTGAGGTGTGGTTAGCAGACTGGCATGGGGGTTGTCTAGTACACAAATCAATACAACAGAGATGAATGGAATCAATTTTCTCACTGATAAGGAATGTGAAAATATAAAGAGCAGGAAGTCCATAAAGAAGCCATTCCTCAAGAGTTGAATTGGAATAAGGATTACCTGTATGAATACATGACCAAGATGATACATGATAGAAGATAGATAGATAGATAGATAGATAGATAGATAGATAGATAGATAGATAAATGGTAGATGGATAGGTGATGGATAGATAATAGATGGATAGATGATAGACAACAAGTGGATGAGAGAGAGAGAGAAAGAGGCAAAGAGAGAGAGATAATAGATGAAAATAAAAAGATCTGGGGGGCAGAGGTAGAGATAGATGAAAGAGAGAGAAAGAATTTCACAACTTCACTTACCCATGCTCGAATGCACTCTAAAATTATTAAATAGAAACTTTCTGAAAGAAAAAATACAGCATACTGCCTGAAATCTATATGGATAAGAAGCATGAAATAAACACAAACTTTGAGGTGGTCCTCCTAAATGGTACTTCTCCAAGGCATCAAAGTCAAGAACAACAAAAGGTGAGACCCTAGAACAGGTAGAAGGTTGAGGACTAAGGACGCTTACTGTCTAAATACACCTTGAAATCCCACAGTCATCCCTGGAACAGGAAAGGAGATATGTGGAAAGGTAGGAGAAATGACAAAAAATTCTATAGTTTAATAAATGAATTTCAATGTTTCCTTCTTAATTTAATCACTGTGTCATGATTATGTAAAACCCTGACATTCGGAGAAACTGTGGGAAGGGTAAAAGGAACTCTGTTCATGTAATTCTTTCAAACATTTAAAATTACTTTAAAATAAATTAAAACTGTTGCCTCAATATTTTATAGTTCTTAAAAAAAAAAAGACATGAAGCTGAGAGAAGATGTGTTGGCGAAGAGCCCTTGGTTAGTTGAGGTGGAGAGTGGATAGTATGTATCCATGACATTCTCAAATAAATTAAAATATTCTAAAATTCATCCTCCTTTGGATGTTCCTATGCTATCCTTCAGTCCTGTGGAATTTTTTAATAAAATATTTTTAATTTAAAAGATTCACTTGAAACAAGAAAATGAGAAGGTAAGGCACAATCTGAGAGGAAATTTAATAAAATACACACCTAATAAAGGCCTGATTCCAGACATACAAAGAACTCTTAAATCATTAATAATAAGAAAATAAGTTAGAATTTTTAAGAAAAAAGAGGGCAGATGCTTTAGGGGTTAAGAGAATGAACTGCTCTTGCAGCAGAGCTGAGTTTGGCTCCCAGCATCCATGTCAGACAGCTCACAATCACCTTATAACTCTAGCTCCAGGGATAATCTGAAGCCCTTTCCTGGTCTCTGTGAGCACCAGCACTGATACATGCACATCTGTACAGATACATACATATAAACACAATTAAAAATATATCTTAAAAATGTTAACATGCCATCACCTGCCAAAGAAGATGGCAAATAGCATCTAGAAAGATGGTCAGTGTCCCATGTCATTGAAGAAAGTTGAATTGATTAGCAATGCTACACACATACAAATGGCTTAAACCCAGAATACTGACAATGCCAATAAATGCTGGTGAGGATATGGAGCTCCAGCAACTCTCTCTAACTCTGTGTAGTCTTTGGAAGACACTTGGACAGTTTTTCTCAACTAAACACACCTTTACAACGTAATCTCACCTCCAACTTCCTTGAAAATTTGCCTCAATGGGTTGAAACCTTATACTTCCACAAAAAACATAAATCTGAGTACTTATTATAGTTTTATTCTTAATTATCAAAACTTGCCAGGCGGTGGTGGTGCACGCCTTTAATCCCAGCACTCGGGAGGCAGAGCCAGACGGATCTTTGTGAGTTCGTGGCCAGCCTGGGCTACCAAGTGAGTTCCAGGAAAGGTGCAAAGCTACACAGAGAAACCCTGTCTCGAAACCCCCCCCCAAAAAAAATTGTCAAAACTTTGAATCAAGGATATCCTTGGTAAATAAATAAAGCGAATGTAGCTTATGCATACCATAGGATTATGTGCCTAAACAGCGATCAAACCTCAAAATAGCTCAAAATATGAGCTAAAATGCACACGGTGGTGTGAAAGGAGTCAATTAGAAAGGTCTGGATTCAAAATACATGAGATTCTGGAAAAGAGAAGACTTTGGAGATAATGAGGTCAGTGGTTCCCTGGGATTTGGAGGAACTACAAAGATGAATAGGCCTATCACAGACCATTTTTAGGGTAGCAAAACTATTCTGTATGATAATTTAGTAGTAGATACACAGTATACCATAATTGTCTAAACTCATAGAATGTATAACCAAGAGCGACTCAGTATAGACGATGAACCTTGGGTGGTGATGTATTTGTGTATGTGCACCCATCCTAATCAGACTGATGAGCTCATGACAGCAGAAGAGGCTGTGCACTGGAGGATTCTCTGGACCATCTGCTCAGCTTTGCCGTAAACTTAGTACTACTCCCCCAAAACAAAGTGTGTGTGTGTGTGTGTGTGTGTATGTGTGTGTAAAATTCCCAAGTAATGAGTAAAGAATATGTACAGAGAAGAGAAAGCAGCTTAATCTTTTTTTGAAAAGTCACACAATTAGGTGAACACAGTCTGCTCTGTGTCATATTCAAAAAGCTTTGTGGGCATAATTATGCTTAATAATTACAGCCTGGCTTTGGAGCAGTGACTTTTATAATTACTACTTTGCAGAAAAGGAAGCAGACAAGGAGGTGAAGCAAGCAGCTGAGAAGGCACAAAAGCACAGAGACAGGTAAAGGCTGCCTCTCACTTTTTGGAAAACAAAAAGACAGGGCTCTCCTTAAACATTTTTTTTTCCTTAAGAATATAGCTGAAGGCTGAGGAGATGACTCAGTTGGTAAAGTATTTGCCTTGTAAGTATGAGGACCTGATTTCAATCCCCAGAACCCATGGAAGAAGGAAAAGAAGAAGAAGAAGAAGAAGAAGAAGAAGAAGAAGAAGAAGAAGAA